>PVKH010012027.1:6565-17576 GCA_004027955.1 Chaetophractus vellerosus | reverse complement strand
TGTGGGTGGCTTCTGCTTCCATTCACGGCCAGCTCTGCTTCAGTTCGTGGGTGGCTGCCTGCGCTCCATTCGCGGGCTACCTGCCCTGCCCTTGGCAGTTTTGCCCTGTCCGTGGCAGCTTTTTGCCCTGCCCATGGCGGCTCTGGCCCGCCCATGGCAGCTTGCCCTTCTCAAGGCAGTCTGCCCGCTAGGAGAGGTCCCCGGGAAGCGAACCCAGGGCCTCCCATGTGGTATGCCAGCGCCCTATCCACTGGGCTATCGAGCCAGCCCTCTAATTTCTTTTTCTAGGTAGCAGAAAGGACTTCTGATGATAGAAGAAGATTATAAAGAAAATTTTCCATGATTTCTCAAACTTATATCAAATCAAACTTTGATTTCTCAAAACTTCATATTTGTGGCAGTTTGATATAGTTATGAATCCCAAAAATAGCTATGGATTATATTTATAAACTGGTCTATTCCTCTGGGCATGATTAAATTATGTTTAGGGCTTTGTTTGGGCCACATCAGTAGGGTATTGAGTCCCTGCCCTTTGGTGGGTTGGGACTCAGAGATAACGACATGGCAAAGGACAGAGTTGGAATTCTTTTTATCTTTTTATAATTTTTTTTATTACATATCACTGCCCCACACACCTTCTGCTTGTTCTTGCTGTGTTCATTTTTGCATTCTTCTGTGTCTCTTTGGTCTCCCCCTGCTGCGGCAATGTGCCGAGTCAGCTCACCAGTGAGTGGCGGCCTTGCCCACTCGTGGGCAGCTTGCCCCACTGGTGAGCAACTCTGTTCTACTCGTGGGTGGCTCCGTTCTGCTTGTGGGTGACTTGCCTTGCCTGTGGTGGCTTTGCCCTGCCTGCAGTGGCTTTGCCCTGCCTGTGGAGGCTTTTTGCCCCACCCACGGTGGCTTGCCCCACTCGGAGAGGCCCCCGGGAACTGAACCCGGGGCCTCCCATGTGGTGTACTGGTGCCCTATCCACTGGGCTACAGCCAGCCCCCAGAGTTGGAATTCTGATGCTGAGATTTAATGCTGGAACCCCAGGAAGTGAACACACAGAGGAGCTTCATCATGAGGAAAGAGAGAAGGCCCCGGGAAGAGAAACAATCTATTTGCCTGATAGTCTACAGCTGGCCTTGTGGAGAGAGGTAAAGCCTAGAGAGCCTCATAGTCTATAGCTGACCTTGTGGAGATAGCAGAGGAGCTGAGCCTGAGACAAGCAAGCCCTAGGAAGAGAGGAACCCAGGAATCCTGAAACCTCACAGACATCAGCAGACATCTTGCTCCAACACATAGATTTTAGTCAGGGAAGTAACTTATGCTTTATGACCTGATAACTGTGAACTTCTACCCAAAATAAATACCCTTTATAAAAACCAACTCATTTCTGGTATTTTCCATCAGCACCCCTTTGGCTGACTAATATAATATTTTACATTTAAATATTTGATGCATTTGGATTTTCCTGCTGCAAACTTTTATGTATAGCACAAACTTTTGTTTTTCCTAAATGACTATTCAGGAAAAAAATCTATGTTGAATAAACTTTTTATTTTTGCCCACTGATTTAAATGAAACTATTACCAAATTAGTAGACCAGCAGTTTTATTTTCATTTACTTATGTCTAAGATAGAGCTTTTGATATGTCATTCCACCTATGCAGAGTTCTGTTTAATTCTGAGAACAGTCCCTGAAAAATCTTTCTTTCCTTGTCTATTGTAAATACTCAGATACCCTTGCTCTGAGTAATCTCAAATACCTAGCAACACTTTGATGGAGGTAACTTTATTATACCCATTTTAGAGATTAAGAAAATGAGTCAGGGAGAAATGAAGAAACTTGCTCAAGGTCACATAACTAGTAAGTGACTGAGTCCAAGCTATTAACCACTATGATTCATGGCTTCCAATAGTTTAAGAAGCATTAAGTGATCCTTTGTTCACTGTAGTTATCACTGGGATTTGTATAATGGGATAATAACATTGCTTCTATCATAGAAGATGAAGATTACTGAAACAGTGCATGTACAGAGCAAACACCCTGCCAGTGTTAGCTTTTCATATTTATTTAATGATTTAGGACATTGTTTGCTAAGAGTTGTCTATTTCTATACTGCCAAACACTGAGACCCTCATGATTTGATATCATCATGGACTTTGGTGTTATATAGATCTGGATTTGAATCTCTAACAGCTATATTCTCTGAGACTCATTTTCATCAGGAAAATGGGCACAGTGACACTAACTACTCCCAAGTATGTTTTTATGGATTAAATGAGATAAAACATGTAAAGAGTCCACCCAGGCTCTACTACACTCTTGGCTTCTGCATGCCTATGGATTTCTTTTTGTTCTGGGCATCTCCTCACTCAGCTAGTCACAAGGTGCTTCCTCATTAATTCTAGCAAAATGGTTCTTCATTCCATTCAGAATGGTAAGCTGAGAATTGCAAAAAGTCCAGCCACAAAACATCTTACCTGAGTGTGGCAACTGCATCTTGTGGTTTCTGGTAGGAAATTGAAGAAAGTAGGCATGGGCTTCAGGACACAGTCCAGCTCTAGCTGGCATTGGTTTCCATTCCTGTAATGGTTTCAGAGTTTTATTTAATTATGAATTCCAAAAATATAAATTGGATTATTCTTGTAAACTAATCTGTTCATCTGGGCGTGATTAAGTTATGATAAGGGCATTAACTGGGCCATGTCAGGAGGGTGTTGGGCCCTGCCCCTCGGTGGGTGTGGTCTCAAGTATAAAGGCCAGGCAGCAGATCTGAGTTGCAGAGAATTGGAGAGAATCAGATTGAGAGAAGCAGATTTGGAGAAGAGATTTGGAGAAGGAGATTTGAGAAGCAGTTCTGATGCTGGAGTGAGCCGTTCACCCGATAGTCTACAGCTGGCCTTGTGGAGCGATGCAAAGCATAGAAAGCCTCATGGTCTACAGCTGAACTCATGGAGAAAACAGAAGCTAAGCCCAGAGAGAAACGCAGCCCCGGGAACAAAGGAATCCAGAAGCCTGAATCCTGGAGACGTCGGCAGCCATCTTGCTCCAACACGTGGACTTTGGTATGGGAAAAAATTTATGCTTTGTGGCCTGGTAACTGTAAGCTACTACCCCAAATAAATACCCTTTATAAAGACTGACCAATTTTGGTGTATTTCAAAAGGCACACCTGTGGCTGACCGAAACACTTCCCTTAGGAGGGAAATGTGCCTCCTACTTCTACCATAGCCCTCACTCCCCCTAGGCACCCCTATTTCTTCCCCTTATGTTCTCTGAGCCAAATGAACTTAGTATTTCTAGCTTTGAACCTAGGGCCACCTTCCAGCCTCTCTTCAACAAGGTCAACTCCAACTTTCACCTGGGAGTTTGGATTTCTGGTGAGCTGGAACTTGGGTGTCCTATTTCCTATTAAACTGGAGAATCCCTAGATTTCTCTGAAATTCCTGTTTTCTACAGGTTGAGTTGTTTCTCCTTTACAGACCTTACAGCACCTAACTATGTCATTGCCAGAAAGCACTGCTGAGATCAATGAAGGCAAGTTTCATCCTCATTTTACCAACACCAAAAGGGCAAATGACTTTTCATAGGACCTGTGTTGGACCCAAGGGCCCAAGCTGATCATGGTCTAACATTTAGCAAGCACAGTCCCCACTGCATGCATTATTTCACTGAAATCTCACAGAAACTTGACGAGGGGTGAGGGCCTGGCTGGCAGGTGGCTTGAGAAGCCTGGTATGAACCATGCACATAACAGACACAAGAAGAATTTCCCACTACCTGGAGAGGGCACTTATCAGGGAGGGATGTCTTGGAAGTCTTGGAAGTGCTTGGGTGACATTGTCAGATAGATATGAACGTGTTTGGGAAGAAAACGATGTTAGGGAGTGTGAGGGTTGAGTTCATGTATCAACCTGGCTAGATTATGGTGTTCAGTTGTTTGGTCAAGCAAGCACTGGCCTGATTGTTACTGTGAGGGTATTTCATGGATTTAAATCATTAGTTAATTGCACCTATGGCTGATGACATCTACAATCACAAAGGAGATTGTATTCAGTAATGAGAGAGGGCTCATCCAATTTGGTGACACCCTTAAAGGGAGAACTGATGATTTCAGTCAGAAATATGATTTTTTTCTCTCCTTCAGTCAACAAGTTTCTTCTGGAGAATTAATAGAAACCTTCATCGGAGTTCCCACTTGCAGCTTGCCCTATGGAATTAGGACTTGCCAATCTCCATGGTCACGTGAGCCAATTCCTATAATAAATCTCTTAATATTTACATTATATATGTGTGTGTGTTTGTATATATACATATATATTTCTCTGGAGAATGCTGACTAATACAGGGAGGGAGCCCTATTGAACAGGATCAGGGTTTTGGGGACATCATGTATAAATTTACTCTTGTCTTTCTGATCACCTGTCTGGCCTAAAGATCTGTCTGTCTGAATGGGGACTGTTTGTCTTTCTGGCTAAGTGGTGCATCTATCTGACTGTTCAGCTGGAGATCTGTCTGGCTCACAGAATGTCTACCTGTCTAGCTGAGGTTTCATCTGACTGTTGTCTTTATGGCTGGGGGTCCATATGTCTGTCCAACCAAGGATCTATGTGTCTGTTTGAGGATTTTGCCAAGCTGGTAGTCAGTCTATCAGTCTAGGAGCTGGTCTGTCTGGGAGTTGGACCATGTGATGGTTAGGCTATGTGTCAACTTGGCCAGGTAATGGTGCCCAGTTGTTACATCAAGTAAGACCTGGACTAACTGTAATGTAAGGATATTTCATGGACTTTAATCATCAGTGAGTTGATTGCATAGATGGCTGATTACATCTACAATCAATCAAGAAGTTGCCATCAGCAATGAGTGATGTCTTATCTAATCAGCTGAATGCCTTAAAAGAGTAAATGATTTCAGCAATCAGAGAATTTCCAGGTCTACTTTGGATAGCCAATGTCTCCTGGGAACTCATAAGGGACCTTCATTGGAGTCCCTGGCCTGCCTGCAGAATTTGTACTTGTACATACCCATGTTCATATGAGAGAATTTTATAAAATCTCATACTATTTACAGATATCTCCTGTTGGTTCTGTTTCCCTAGAGAACCCTGATTAATACATCTTGGTACCAGGAGTGGTTCTTGAGAAACAGAATTTTAAAATAGGATTTCTGAAGTTGTTCAGGGAGTTTTGCAATTGGCTCTCTACTTAGACTTAAGGGTATTAATGACTCCCTTTCCAATAATTAAGAGGCAGTGGCAGTCCATAGCATGAGTTGGCAATGGAGAGATGCAAAATATCATCACTGAATTTCACTACTTCCATGCTTATAAGAGGCAAGAATCAGGGTGAGAATGTTTTCAACACCTTAACAAAGTTTCATGGAGTCAAATGGTACAATGGTATTGCCGGCTCTTCCTAAATACTCTGGACACAGTTACAAAAGAAATGGATGAGAGGGACTTCCAGGAAGATGGCAGGCTAGAAAGACATGGGACTCTCTTCTCCTCCAGAAAAATAGCTAGAAGACAGGCTGAAATGGCCTAGAAAAAAATCTTCTAAGATTTTGGACACAAGGTGAAGTCTGGACACCACCCAGAGGGAGAGGGACAAAGGAGGGGAATCAAACCAGCACATGCTGCTGCCACACCCTCCCACACACTAAAGACATTTTAGAATACTCAGGCTTCTGGGCCTATGTCTACACACAAAGGGGCCTCCAGGGATCCACCACCCCAGGAGAATGGAGAGAGAGGGACACAGCCTAAGGCTGACTCAGCTTCTGACTCACAAATTTGGTCTGCTGTGTCCTAGGAACCCTTCCAGGATGGATGGGGCCACACCACTGTTTGCCTTGGGAACCAGCAAGGGGCTAAAGAGATATGACCCTCTATTAACCTGATTGTTGAGTATGCAGAGGGGAGTGAAAATATTTCCTACCAAAGAAAAGGGAAGGGGCTGCCAGAGAAGGCTGGAGAACTGTCTCTCAGAAAGTTTGAATTTCAAGGCTCTTAGGCTCCAGGGAGGAGGCTAAGAGATGGGATCTATCACATTGATCCCAATTGTGTTCCAACAAATACACTCTGACCAGGCATTGAACTGAGAAGGCTGCCAAAGAGCACCATCTCTGGCAAACCAAGGAAGTGCACATGAGAAAAATTAAAAATAAGTAAGAGAGGTTTTTTTCAAGCCTTTATAGCCACCCTTCCCAAGGCCCTAGGAAAGGGGTATACAACAATTACTGGGTCCAGGGCCCAGTTTTTAGCAACTAACAGTGACAATCCCAAAAATCCAGGTCAGTCAGGAAACAAAGAGCAGCAGCAACACACAACCTCTTGCCACAAAACACTTACAAAAGAGAAAGAAATTGAGCATCTGAGTAAACTACATTCTAATCAGATGCCTAGACATCAGAAAAAATCATGAGCCATGCTGAAAAAATGGAAGACATGGCCCAAGAAAAGGAATATGTCAAAACCCCAGAAGAGACACAGGACTTGAGAGAATGAATTAGTGAGATGTGCATAAATTTCCAAAATCAAATTAATGAGTTGAAAGAAAATATGGCTAAAGAGATAAATGACATCAGGAAGACATAGAGCAAGCAAAAAAGAACTTGAAATCCTGAACAGAAAAGTAACAGAACTCATGGAAATGCAAGACACAATAGGTGAGATAAAAAAACACATTAGAGGAATGCAACAAAAGAATCGAAATGATAGAAGAAATAAAAAGTGATATGAAAAACAGAACAGCTGAAATCAAAGGGAGAAAAGAAGAGAGAAAGAAAAGAATGGAAAAAATTGAGCAGGAGCTCATGGAGTAGAATGACAATATGAAATGCAACAAAATATGTGTCATGGGAGTTCCAGGAGGAGGAGAGAAGGAAAAGGGGGCAGAAAGAGTATTTGAGGAACTAATAGCAGAAAATTTCCTAACTCTCATGAAAGAAATGAACTAACATATCCAAGAAGCACACTGTACCCAATCAGAATAAATCTGAATAGACCTACTCCAAGATACATACTACTCAGAATGTCAAATGATAAAGGTAAAGAGAAAATTCTCAGAGCAACAAGAGAAGCAAACTCTCACATACAAGGGGTGCCCAGTAAGACTTACCACAGATTTCTCATCAGAAACCACGGAGGTGAGAAGACAGTGGTATGATACAATTAGAATACTGAAAGAGAAAAGCTGCCACCTGAGAATTCTTTATCCAGCAAAGTTATCTTTCAAATATGAAGGTAAGTATAAAATATTCACAAACAGAAACTAAGGGAGGTCATAAAAAAGAATCCATCTTTTCAGGAAATATTAAAGGAAGCCTTAGAACCTGAAATAAAAACACAGGAGAGAGAGTTGTGGAGTATAGTATAGAAAAAAGAATAACAGAAGAAATAACCAGAAGAGTAAAAAGGACAAAAATATGATATGATATATGAAAATCAAAGAATAAAATGATGGAAGTAAATAATGCATTTAGAGTAATATCATTGAGGTGAATGGATTAAACTTCCCATTCAAAAGGTACAGGCTTATAGAATTGATTAAAAAAAAAAAAAGATGAGCCATTCATATGCTGCTTATAAGAAACTCACCTTACACCCAGAGATACAAACCAATTGAAAGTGAAAGGTTGGAAAAAGACACTCCACCCAAATAGTAACCAAAAAAGAGCCAGGGTACCTATACTAATATCAGACTAAATAGATTTTAAATGCAAAAATGTTATGAGAGGGCCCGGCTAGATAGCTCAGTGGATAAAGAGCACGCTGGGATACCACATGGGAGGCCACGGGTTCGGTTCCCGGGGACCTCTCCTAGTGGGCAGACCGCCTTGAGAATGGCAAGCCGCCATGGGCGGGCCAGAGCCGCCGTGGGCAGGGCAAAAAGCTGCCACGGACAGGGCAAAAGCCGCCACGGGCAGGGCAGGTCGCCCGCGAACTGAAGCAAGAGCCGGCCGTGAATAGAAGCAGAAGCCACCCACAAGCGGGGAAAGCCGCGCCTGCGCAGTGACCAAGTCTCGGCGCGTCGCCGCAACGGGGGGGAAGGGGAGATATGTAATAAAATAAATAAATCTTTAGAAAAAAAAATGTTATAAGAGAAACAGAAGGCCATTATATATTAATAAAAGGGACAACCCAACAGGAAGATATAGCAGACATAAATATCTATACACCTAACCGGGGTGCCCCAAAATACATTAGACAAAGTCTAGGAAAACTGAAGGGAGAAATAGACATCTCTACAATAATCGTTGTTAACTTCAACACTCCACTCACATTAGATAGAACAACTACGCAGATCAATAAGGAAAGAGAGAACTTGAACAATATGATAAACAAGTTAGACCTAACAGACATATACAGAATGCTGAATCCAAACATTGTTCTCAAGTGCCCATGGATCTTTCTCCAGGATAGGCCACATGTTAGGGCACAATGCAGCTTTCAATAAATATAAAAAGACTGTAATTATACAAAGCACCATCTTGGATCATAATGGAGTGAAACTGGAAAACAATACTAGACAGGAAAAAAGTAAATTTGCAAATGTGTGGAGTCTAAACAACACACTCCTAAATAATCAGTGTGTCAAAGAAGAAATTGCAAGTGAAATCAGTAAATATATTGAGACAAATGAAAATGAGAATACAACTTATCAAAATTTACAGGATACAGTAAAGGCAGTCTTGAGAGGGAAATTTATAGCCCTAAACACCTATATTAAAAAAGTGGGGCATATGTGTCTTAAGTGGTTGGTTGTCCATCTTCCATATAGAGGGACCTGGGTTCGATCCCTGGGACCTCCCAGGAAAGTAAAAAAGATATAGAAGGCATGCAGGCAGGCCAGGTCTGTGCACGGCATGGCACCAGGCCCAGGTGCAGTGAGCCAGGCCCCACTGAACCATGCAGCAAGGTGATGACACAGCAGGAGAGAGCCAAGATGAGATGCTCCAAAAAACAAAAACTGAGTGGCACAGGTGGCAGAATGCCTCTCTCCCACATCAGAGTTACCCAGGATCAAATCTTGGTGAAGACTGGAAGAGAAGGATGAGAAGAGAGGGCAGGAAAGAGACACAGAGAATCACCCAGTGAATGGACACAGACAGCAAGTGGGGAGGGGGAAACAGATAAAGTAAATAAATAAATAAATCTTTTTTTAAAAAGAAGAAGAAAGAGCTACACTGAAAGATTTAACTGAACAACTAGAGAAACTAGAAAAAGAACAGCAAACTAATCCTAAAGCAAACAGAAGGAAAGAAATAATTAAGATTAGAGCTAAATAAATGAAATTGAGAACAAAATAACACTAGAGAAAATCAACAAAACCAAAAGCTGGTTGTTTGAGAAGATCAGTAAAATTGACAATCCCTAGCTAGAATAACAAAGAAAAAGAGAGAGAAGATGCAAATAATACAATCAGAAATAAAGGAGGGAAATTACAACTGACTCCACAGAAATAAAAAGAATCATAAGAGGATATTATGAGAAACTGTATGCCAACAAACTAGACAACCTAAAGGAAATGGACAAATTCCTAGAAATGCACAAACAACCCACACTGATGCTACAAGAAATGCAATAACAAACCAATCACATTTAAAGAGATTGAATTCATCATCAAAAATCTCCTAGCAAAGAAAAGTCCAGGGCTAGATGGCTTCACAGGTGAACTCTACCAAGCATTTTGGAAAGAACACCAATCTTGTTTAAATTCTTCCAAAAAATTGAAGAGGAAGGAAAATTACCCAACACACTTTATGAAGCCAACATCACGCTAATACCAAAGCCACATAAAGATACACAAGAAAAGAAAATTACAGAGCAATCTCTCTAATGAACATAGATGCAAAAATTCTTGACAAAATACTTACAAATCAAATCCAACAGCATATCAAAAGACTTATACATCACAACCAACTGGGTTTTATTTCTGGCATGCAAGGGAGGTTCAACATAAGAAAATCAATCAACATAAAACACCATATTAACAAAAAGGAATTTTAAAAAAGTCCTCAGTGTGATAAAAGCCATATATGAAAAACCCACAAACAATATCGTACTCAATGGGGAAAAGTTGGAAGCTTTCCCTCTAAGATCAGGAAGAAGACAAGGATATCCACTGTCACCATTGTTATTCAATATTGTACTAGAAGTTCTAGCTAGGGCAATCAGACAAGAAAAAAATTAAAGGCATCCAAAGAGGAAAAGAGGAACTAAAACACTCACTATTTGCAGATGACAAGATCCTGTATTTTAAAAATTCTGAAGTATCCACAAGAAAGCTACCTGAGCAAATAAATAAGTTCAGCAAAGTGGCAGGATACAAGATCAACATTCAAAAATCAGTAATGTTTTTGCACAGTGGTACTGGACAATCTGAGGAGGAAATCAGGGGAGAAATTCCATTTTCAATAGCAACACAAAGACTCAAATACCTAGGAATTAATTTAACCAAAGATGTACAGGACCTATATGCAGAAAACTATAAAAACAATGGTAAAAGAAATCAATGAAGACCTAAACAAATGGAAAAACATTCCATGTTCACGGATTAGAAGACTAAATTCTGTGAAGATGTCAACCTTATCCAAACTGATTTATAGATTCAGCGCAATACCAATCAAAATCCCAACAGGTTGCTTTACAGAACTAGAAAAGGCAATTAACAAACTCATTTGGAAGGAAAAATGCAATTGAATAGCCAAAAACATTTTAAAAAAGAATAGCAACATGAGAGGAATTTCATGGCCTGACCTTGAAACATTACAAAGCTACAGTGTTCAAAACAGCATGGTATTGGCATAAAGATAGACACATCAGGGGCCGGCTCGATAGCCCAGTGGATAGGGCGCCGGCATACCACATGGGAGGCCCTGGGTTCGATTCCCGGGGACCTCTCCTAGCGGGCAGACCGCCTTGAGAATGGCAAGCTGCCATGGGCGGGCCGGAGCCACCGTGGGCAGGGCAAGAAGCTGCCACGGACAGGGCAAGAGCCGCCACGGGCAGGGCAGGTCGCC
>PVKH010012026.1:0-17478 GCA_004027955.1 Chaetophractus vellerosus | reverse complement strand
CACTGGGAGCACATACTGAAGAAATTGTAAGCATACATAAAAAGATAATGGATATGATGACAATGAATAGCATAATCCAAGAAATCAAAAAGACGATGGATTCCCATAACAGCAGATTTGAACAGACAGAAGAAAGAATTAGTGATCTGGAAGACAGTACATCTGAAATCAAACAGATAGTAGAAAAAATAGATAAAAAGATAGAAAAAAATCCAGCAGGGACTCAGGGATTTAACCGATAACACAAAACACACAAACATACGCATTATAGGCATCCCAGAAGAAGAAGGGAAGGGAAAGGGAGCAGAAGGAGTTTTGAAGGATATAATGACTGAAAACTTCCCAACCCTAATGAGGGAGATGGATGTACATATCCAGGAAGCACAGTGCACCCCAAACAGTATAAATCCCAATAGGCCAACCCCAGGACACATACTTGTCAAAATGTCCAATGCTCAAGACAAAGAGAAAATACTCAAGGCAGCAAGAGAAAAGAAAAAATCACATAAAAGGAAGAAAAATAAGATTAAGTGCTGACTTCTCAGCTGAAACCATGGAGGCAAGAAGACAGTGGTATGACATAGTCAAGGGGCTAAAGGCTTCACAGGTGAATTCTACCAAACATTCTGGAAAAAAACTAACACCAATCCTGCATAAGCTCTTCCAAAAAATAGAAATAGAAGGAACACTCCCTAACTCATTCTATGATGCCAAAATTACCCTAATACCAAAGCCAAACAAACATACCACAAAAAAGGAATATTACAGATCAATCTCTCTAATGAACCTAGATGCTAAAATCCTCAACAAAATACTTGCTAATTGCATTCAACAACATATCAAAAGCATTATACACCATGACCAAGTGAGTTTTATGCCAGGCATGCAAGGATGGTTCAACATAAGAAAATCAATCAATGTAATACACCACATAAACAGATCGAAATAAAAAAAATCACATGGTCATTTCTATAGATGCAGAAAAAGCATTCAACAAAATACAGCACCTTTTCTGATAAAAACTCTGCAAAACATAGGAATAGAAGGAAACTTTCTGAACATGATAAAAGCTATATATGAAAAACCCAAATCTAACATCATCTTCAATGGGGAAATCCTAAGAGCCTTTCCTCTGAGATCAGGAACAAGACAAGGATGCCCACTATCACCACTATTACCACTCTTATTTAACATTGTCCTACAAGAACTTGACCGAACACTGAGGCAAGAAAAATATATAAAAGGCATCCAAATTGTAAAGGAAAAAGTAAAAATTTCATTATTTGCAGATGACATGATCCTATACTTAGAAAACCCCGAGAAATCTACAACAAAGCTTCTCAAACTTATAAAGGAGTTCAGTGATGTTGCAGGCTATAAGAACAATGCTGAAAAATCAGTAGCATTTCTGTACACCAATAATGAACAATATGAGGAGGAAATCAAGAAAAAAATACCATTTTCATTAGTAGCAAAAAGAATCAAATACATAGGAATAAATTTAACTAAAGAGGCAAAGGACTTATATGCAGAAAACTACACAACCATGTTGAAGGAAATCAAAGAAGACTTAATAATTGGAAGAATATCCCCTGTTCATGGATAGGAAGACTAAATATCACCAAGATCTCTATCCTACTGAAACTAATCTACAGATTTAATGCAATCCCAATAAAAATTAACACTATTTTTTAAGGAATTGGAAAAATGAGCTACAAAATTTATTTGGAAAGGTAAAATGCCCTGAATTGCCAAAGACATATTGAAAAAGAAAAATGAAGTTGGAGGTATCACACTACCTGATTTCAAAACATACAAAGCTACAGTGGTGAAAACTGCATGGTATTGGCACAAGGATAGACACATTGACCAGTGGAACCGAATTGAGAGTTCTGATATAGATCCTCACATATACAGTCCCCTGATATTTGACAAGGCCACCGAGCCCACTCAGTGGGGAGAGAATGGCCTCTTCAACAAGTGGTGCATGGAGAACTGGATATCCATATGCAAGAGAATAAGAGAGGAACATCATCTCACACCCTATACGAAAATTAACTCAAGGTGGATCAAAGATCTAAATATAAGAGCCAAGACCATAAAAACCTTGGAGGATAATGTAAGGAAGTATCTACAGGACCTTGTAATAGGCAATGGTTGCATGGACTTCACACCCAAAGCACGAGCAGCAAAAGGAAAAATAGATAAATGAGATCTCCTCAAAATTAAAACCTTTTGCACCTCAAAGGATGTTATCAAGAAAATAAAAAGGCAGCCTACCCAATGGGAGGAAATATTTGGCAACCATATATCTGATAGGAGCCTCATATCTTGCATATATAAAGAGATCCTACACCTCAAAAATAAGAAGACTAACAACCCATGTGTTTTGTATGTGACTCTGCTGTGACCTAAAACTTCTTTGAAAATTAAATGAAAAAATGGTGGGATGCTTGAGAGTGAGAAGAGGAAGGTGCCACAAAACAGACTGGACAACAGATATTGCACCAATAAGGCAAATTTGAAAAAAATCTTATATATATATATATTATTTTTTCACATTTTTAAAAACCCAATCCTTTAATATCATCCTATTTTCTTTTTTCTATTTTTTTAATTTTTAATTTATTTTTTATTTTTTTAAGTTATCATATATTTTAACTCTTACATTTGAATATCATTATTATTTCATTTTCCCATTCATTGCAATTGGCTGTTGTTATGGCTTCACCTTTGAAGAGGCTAGGGATCACAGAAGGGTCACAACAGGGACAGGAAAGGATCATTGGTGGGGGGACCAGGGATGGGGTTACATGGGATGAAGTCCACCTGAACATGCATAAAAGGCATGCATAATTGTTCACATGCTTATGGGGCATGGTCACAGGGTGAAGAATTACTCAATAAATGGGAGAACACTGAGTTCCCATCCTGGAGGGCTCTGCCATATTCTCCAGGAGAGTAGCAACATCCCCCCAAGTGCAGGGGAAGTGTCTGGAAAAGGAGGATGATCCATTGATGGGCCCTTGTTAATGAAGACTAGCCTTAAGAGTCTTTGCTCTTGAAACTGAGACAGTCTACTGTTATGGGGTGCCTAAGAGTTGCCTTTTGAGAAACTCCTTATTGCTCAAGTGTGGCCTATCTCTAAGCCAAACTCAGCATATGAATGCACTACCTTCCTCCCAGCGTGGGACATGACTCCTGGGGATGAGCCTCCCTGGCAATGAGGGATTACTAACAAATGCCAACAGGCAGTAAGACTGGAAAAAGACTTCGAATAAAAGGGGGAAATGGTAAAGACAAATGAGTTCAGAGGGCTAAGACTTCAAAGTCAGCCGGGGGTCAACTCAGAGGTAACACTTATGTAGATCCCAGTAGGACCTCCAGGCTTCCAATATGGATATCACCCCAAACAGAGGGCCTCCTGAGGGCTTTGGAGATATCCAGGTCCTATATCAGGGCAGATAGCCCCAGAGTTTGGTGCCTTACCAGTGGGCCCTAATTTGGAATCCTTGCTCCTGAGAGTGACAGAGTCTGACCGAAATATGTCTTCACTGCACATGGTCCATCTGTCTCTTCTATCCAAACCTATATTTGATGCCAGAGTTTTATGTGTACTTCCAGAGACTGGAGCCTGCAGGCTGTCCATGTGCAAACTGGGTCCAGAGACTCTGTGGATCTGCAACTCCTATGGACTCACACAGGACACCTAGTTTGGACTTCATGATGGACGACGGCTATCCTGGGGAATGGAGAGAGCCTGCAGCTGCAGGCAGGATGATCTCTTCCACTGTATCCATGGGATATAATCCCCATTTCACTTGGTGGTGGAGGGGATATCACCATTCTAGACTCCTCCGGATTGGGGGAAGAGGAATGGACTAGAGTGGACTTGATGGTGTCCTGTTATAGACTTGTTGTGATTCATACAATGGAAGAAATTACAAAATCATGTGGAGCCAGGGGCCACTGGACACTTTGGGGGCAGGGAGAGGGAAGGGAAGTTGTAACACAGGGACTTTTTTGGGACTTGGGAATTGTCTTTGATGATGTTGCAATGGAGGATATAGGCCATTTTATATCATCATGTATCATGCAGAACTGTGTGGGAGAGAGGGTTGTCTACAGTCTGAACTGTGGTCCATGCATGGTGGCAAAGCCCCCAAATGTGTATATCTATTACAGGTGATGTGTCACACTGATGAAGGATGTATATGTGGGAGGTTGTGGTAGGTGTGGGAGGTGGGGCATATGGGTACTCCTAAAATTTCTGTGTAACATTATGTAAATTGATGTATCCTAAAAAATTAAAATAAAAAAAAATATATATATATATATTTCAAATGAATTCAATAATCACTACTGTATTATTTCAGAATATTTACACCATCAAAATAAACTCAGTATGATCCAATGCCTTCCTTCCCCCATCTATTGGCAACAACCAATCTGTTTTTTTCTCTGTGAATATGCCTATTCTGCATATTGCATATAAATTAAATCATGTAATATATGACCTTTTGTTTCTGGTTTGTTTTCCTTAGCATGTTTTCAATTTTCATCCATGTTATAGCATGTATCAATACTTCATTATTTTTGTGGCTGAATAAGATTCCATTCTATGTATATGCACATGTTATTTATTCATTCACCAGTTGAACATTTGGCTTGTTTCCAACTTTGTCTGTTATGAATAACGCTACTATGCACGTTCATGAACCATTATTATGTAAACATAGACTTTCAAAACTCTTGGGTTTATGCCAAGGAGCAGAATTACTGGATCATATAATTGTATCTGTAATTTTTAAAAAAAGATTTATTTTATTTATTATACATCCCCCCCTTTTTGCTTGTTCTTGCTGTGTTCATTTTTCTCTGCGTTCCTCTGTGTCTGCTTGTTTTCCCCTGCTGGGGCTACCTGCCGAGTCAGCTCACCAGTGCGGCGGCCCGCCTTCTCGTGGGGGCTCGCCCTTGCTTGCAAGGGCTTGCCTTTTTGTCACCCACAGCAACAGCTGTGTCTTTCAGCTTCAGTGGCTCAAAAAGAACTGTGGGGCTCTCTACCCTTCCTTGAATTTCTGCATAAACATCTTTCCGATGACTACATCGTCGACATCTTTAAACACTGTGCTGAAGACTACTGTGGCTATCCTTCTTGGACTCAACAGACACGGTCTCATCATCCCCATAAAGGGTACCTGCCTTGTTCTCTCCTTCCTTGCCCTCTTCTTGGAATTGGAAGTATTTCTCAAAGATAAAAGCAAAACAATTTGGTTTCAACATGCCAGCCTGATGCCCAATTGAATTCTTGGTTGCACAGCAATTTTCAAGGTCATACAGCAAAGAGACATTGTATCCTGATTCTGGATCTACCAAGAAACTCCCGTACACCCTCATTAATAACTCGTCAGCACTACGTGCTTGAAGTTCCTTTTAGAATTTCAAAGAAATACTGACCATCACTTTTGTTTTATATGCATTAGGATTTGAAATATGATAGAGGAATCCCATCAAAATTTGCAAATATTACTTTCACTGCTTCTCGTTTGTTTCCAGTGGTCGTATTCTAGAACTTCAGTGCAGTCGTCTCCTCCAGGAGGATAGTGGTGGCTGCTGGCGCCGGAAGCCTGAACTGACCTATCCAGCTACAGCCGCCACCTTACCAAACCCCACCTCTCATAAATAGGATTTCTAAAGATTCTCCAATCTCACACTGATGAGCACAAAGGGAAAATAATGGAGCCCTGAACAGGGATAAAAGAGTTTTAAGAAATATTCTAAATGTATAGATATTAATGAAACTGATTCAGTTCATGGAGAAAGTCTAGAAAATTGGTCCACACTTGGTCTATGTATATAAGTCAATCACTATTGCAATTTAAGTTTGAATTTGGTTTCTCAAGAATATTTGTATAATTACTTTTTCTACTCAGCCATAAATTTTACAGGAGTATCTTTCTTCATTGTCTTTTCTTCTGAATATATTTGTTAAATGCAATGGAAATATATCAGGGACAAAAAGGCATGTATATATTTGGAAAATTGTAAAATTTACTTCCCATTTTTTCTGTGATAACCATTCAAAATATGGTTTCTAAAGGGCATTTAATAGGAGGGTTGATGAAACATTTAAGAAATTATGGACCTTTTCCTTAATTTAAAAAATAATTGGGCACTCATTTTTTGCATGAATGTACTGTAGTATATACACGCAATATCTCGTGGATGGCATTTGTGCTGTTTCCAATATTTTTCTTTTAAAAATAACCTTGCATGTAAGTTGTTTGTATTTTGAACAAAAATTTTTTTAGATAAAATTGGAGAAGTAGGATTGTTGGATAAAATAATAAAAGCCTATGTATATTTACTAGATGTTACCAAGTTCAATTCCATAGGAATTGTTTCATTTGCCATTGTCACCAGCAATTTTGAATATGACAGTTTTTCACTGCCTCTCCAAAGATAGTGTTTTTGGAAAGCTTTTGGAGTTTTGCCATTGTGAAATTTAAAGAATTATTTCTCTGGGCAGATTTAATTTGGACCTGAAAATCTTTTCAAATGCTAAGGGCCATTTGAATATCTTTAATCTCTGGACACAGTTTATAATTTTATACACTTTCTCTAAGGGTTTGTTTGTCTTTTCCTCTTGATTTTCATGATCCCTTTATCTGGATTAAAAGTCACAGATATTTTCTCCCAGTTTATTTTCTTTTTATTTTGCCTATGGTGTTATTGCCATGCTATTATTATTTTTTCTTTCTTTGATGTAGCTAAATTATCAATCTGTTAACTTTATGGATTTTGATTCAGATTTAGAAAAGCTGACACCAATCCCATGTAATAAATGAATTTAATCATGATTGCTTATCATACTTGTATGATTTCTTTTTGTTTATTTATTTTTAGACGATGAAACTGTTGGGGCTTATTCTGCTGCATGGTGTGAGGTATGGTCAAAATTTATCATTTTTTGCTTTTATTTTATTCTATTCTATTCTATTCTATTTATTTATTTATTTGTATTAAAGAAACTTTAGATTGCATAAATATTACATAAAAAATATAGAGGAATCCCATATGCTGCACTCCCTCCTCCTCCCACACTTTCCCAAATTAACAAGATCCTTCAGTGTGGTACAATGATGTACCTATTGAAGCATAGCCACTAACCATGGATTAGAATTTACATTATAGTTTATACTATGTCCTGCACAATTTTGTAAGTTACGACAAAATATATAATGGCCTGTCATGTAGGACAATTCCAATGTCCTGAAAATGCCCCCATATTATACCTATTTTTCCCTCTCCCTCTGCTCAGAACCTCTGGGGCCCCTGCCTCCCTATCAGTGATAAAAGTTCTTCCATTGCTAGAATAACAATACATCTATAGTAGAATAACAGTAAGACTACTTTAGTCCATTGTTCGTTCCCCAACTTTGAGGATTTTTGGGTAGTGATGCCCACTCTGCCTCTAATTGAGAAGGGGCTTAGATTCCATGGGGCAGATGGATGGAATTTGCTTGCAGTTGTAGACTCTGTTCTTTGGGATGGGTGTTGCCCATCATCATCACCTTGTTAGCTGTCCTGGGTGAGTCCAGTGAACTTGAAAGTAGGTTTTGCACCTCTGCTGACATTCAGGGCCCAACTGACACATGGATGGACCAAAGATTTAAGTCTCTTGGACATACATCTATCAACTCAGTTGTATTTACCATTCCACCCTTATGGTCAAGGTATTTTTCAGGTGCATTGGTAGTTGGTGTTTGGTAATAATCCCTCAGTGCCAGGGAAGCTCAGCCCTGGGAGTCATGTCCCATGCTGGTGGGAAGGTAGTACATTTATATGCTGAGTTTGGCTTAGAAAGAGGCCACATTTGAACAACAAGGAGACTCTCAGGAGGTGATCCTTAGGTAATATATAATACTAGGCTAAGTTTCAATTTCACAAGAAAAGGTTCATAAGTCAAACATCAATATCAAGGGCCCAGGATAATGGTCCATCCTCCTTCATGAAGCACCACCCCTATAGTCAGGGAATTCTTGCTATCTTATTAGAGAATGTAGCAAAAACCCCCAGGATGGGAATTTGATGTTCTTTCAGTTATTGTGTGGATCTCCACCCACTGTGACAATGCCCCATGAACACATGAACACATTCATATGCCTTAGAGGCATGCCCCAGAGGAACCCTCTCCAATGCATCCTCCCATCATTTACACCCTGCACCAATGTTCCTTCCCCTGCCACAGTTTTGACCTTTCTGTGATCCAAAATCTCTCCAATGATCAAGTGAAGAAAATAATCAAATACAAATAATAAGACCTGATTCCTAAGCTTGCCACCCCGGCTCTCCTGGCATGTGTGCCGCTCCACTCATGGTGGCTGTGCTCACAGCTGAGCACTCTGTACACTCCTTAGGAAGCCTCCTGACCAGTGGGTAGCTTGTGAGCCTGGGCTCACTGTGGGACAAGGTGCTGCTCATCGAGAACGTGGCATTACTTGGAGGCACCATGGTCCCGGAATATACCCAAATGAACAAGCTGCAGCAAAGCCTTGGGCCCTGGGCCTAGTCATGCTCAGGTTCCTGTGCAACCAGTTCCGGCATCAGGATAATGCCAAGAATGAAGAGATCCTGAATTCTGTCAAGTACGTGTGATTGGGGGGCAGGTTCGAGCCCAACTTCACACTCTTTTAGAAGTGCAAGGTGAACGAGCACAAGTGCATCCCCTCTTTGCCTTCTTGCAAGAGGCCCTGCTCATGTCCAGAGACAAAGCCACTGCACTCATGACCAACCCCAAGCTCATCACCTGGTCTCTAGTATGCCACAATGACATCTCCTGGAACTTCGAGAAGTTCCTGGTGGGCCCCAATGGTATACCGGTGCACAGGTACAGCCACAGTTTCCCAACCATTGACATTGAGCCCAACATAGAGGCCCTGCTGTTCCAAGGCCTCAGTCATGCCTAGGGCATGCCTCTCATTTCCTTGCTCTCTGCACAGGGTTTTCATCCATGACAGTGCTTCCTCTAAACCCACAGGGAGGAATGCCTGATGTCTGGGAAAATCCCCTAACATGGGTGTTGGTTCTGTCCATCCCAGCCTCCCCTCTCTCAGACCAAAGCAAACCTTCACACTAATAAAATGTCCAATGCTAGCAAAAATAAATAAATAAAGAAGAAGAAGAAGAAGAAGAAGAAGAAGAAGAAGAAGAAGAAGAAGAAGAAGAAGAAGAAGAAGAAGAAGGAAGGAAGAAGAAAATGAAATGATAGTTTTAAAATAACATATACAAAAAATTTTAAAAATATTTTTAAATAATAAAAATCTGTTCTGGACATTTTGTCTTTCATCACTGTAAAATCTGTTGTCTTGTATGTACAGTGACATTTTCTTTCATATATTCCCCCAGTGTCTTATTTTTTTTTCCATTTTATCTTCACAGAAGCAGTAGGTTACAGAAAAGTCATAAATGGGGAGAGGTGGCAAGATGGCATCAGTTTTAGTGGGCACTGATCACCTCTCACAAAAAATGGCTGAGTAGGAGCAAGATCCTGCCCAAGAGAGCTGTTTTGCAAGCCCATGGAGCAGGAGGCTTCAGGGCTAGACAAAGAAATAAAATGCTTAAAGTAAAACTGTGAGTTTCTTGCTCCTGTCTGTGGCTGGAAATGGTGGACGGCTAAGTCTCATTGTCGAGGGAAAAAGCCACTGTTAGCCCCAACTCTCGCTGGCCACACAGCAT
Source organism: Chaetophractus vellerosus (assembly GCA_004027955.1). Lineage (NCBI taxonomy): Eukaryota > Metazoa > Chordata > Mammalia > Cingulata > Chlamyphoridae > Chaetophractus > Chaetophractus vellerosus. The sequence continues at coordinate 7,740 of PVKH010012026.1, read as the reverse complement.
GAGGGAGCATTCTCTGAGAGTGGGGGCATTCTGGTGAAGGATGGAGAGAAGTTTCCTTTCTGTGGGTGTGTTTGCCTAGAGCCCCTTTGAGCTTTGGGGAGCATACCAGCTGGCTAAGGATGGCACCAGGAAGAGGGGAGAGGCAAATATGCTGAGGCAGCCTGATTTGCCTAACCACCTTGAGATAGAGAAACTTGGCCTGGGAAAGGGCAGAGTCAGGCAATTGACTAGTCCTGTGTTGAAAACTATCAAAATTTCAACTCCTTTAAGGAAAGTGGGCAGTAGGAAGTGCTTAATAAGCTTCCAGAGCCTATTTAAGGTCACCTGGTTGGGGGGGGTGGAAGAGGGTTGAGAGTCATTTTTCTGTGGTGATTTTGGTCACCAGTGTCCCATTGCATTTCAGAAAGGAACTCAACCTGACCAGGAGAGGTGAGGGGGATCCACTCACAGAGGCTATTGCATCCTGCTGCCCTTGGAGAGAAAGCAATAAGAATAGAAAGGGGGCAAGGACAGACAGGATCCTAATCAGCAGGAATCTTCCCAACAGCAAAGAGTCAAATCTGCCTGAGAGAAAGTGACTAGATAGCTATCTGAAGAGCTAATTGACCCAATGAGAAAATTTAGCCCAGTGGAGGATTTTCCGCCTTGAATATATGAGGTCCCTAGTTTGATTCCCAGCTCCTCTTAGAGCAGTGATCTACTGGGATATCAAACATCCAGCTGATATTTTAGGACAGGGAAAACATAGACATTATTTTTGTATTAGCTTCTATTAGGTCTCTGTTTTTCCTAAAAAAAAAAAAGGTTACTTTAAAAAAATTACTTAGTTTACTCACTAAAATTTGCTTCAAAACCTGCAGAAGGCAAACTGCAGAGAAATTGATTGATGAAAACTGGCAGCATGAGATGTTCCTCCAGGGCCTCAGAGGGAAAGCTGTTTTTCCTTTGTTTTTGTTTGTCTACTTGTTTGTGTGATTGTTTATAAAAGAACTGATAGGATCGTGATGAATGGTACAATCCAAGAAATTAAAAAAAAAAACCACTGGAAGCACATAACATCAGATTTGAACAGGCAGAGGAAAGAATTAGTGATGTGGAAAACAGTGCATCTGAAATCAAACAGATAGTAGAACAGTTAGATAAGAGAGATAGAAAAGAACTTGCAGGGAATTAGAGATTTGAATGACAAAATGAAACACACAAACATATGCATTATAGGCATCCCAGAGGGAGAAGAGAAGGGAAAGGAGACAGAAGGAGTGTTGGAGGAAATAATAGCTGAAAACTTCACTACCCTATTGAGGGAGATGGATGTACATGTCCAGGAATGCAGCACAACACAAACAGTATAAATCCCCAAAGACCTACTCCAAGACAAATACTTGTCAAATTTTTCAATGCTCAAGAAAAAGAGAAAATACTGAAAGCAGCAAGAGAAAAGAGAACCATCCCACTGAAGAAAAGCTCAATAAAATTAAGTGCTGATTTCTCATCTGAAACCATGAAGGCAAGAAGGCAGTGCTATGACATAGGTAAGGTACTAAAAGAAAAAACGCCCAACCAAGAATTCTCTATCCAGCAATGCTGGCATTCAAAAATGATGGGCAGTTAAAAATATTCACAGATAAACAGAAATAAAGAGAGTATGCCAATAAGAAACCTGCCCTCCAAGAAATACTAAAGGGGTTTTTGCAAGTTGAAAGGAAAAAACAGGAGAGAGTGAGTTGGAGGAGAGTGTAAGACCTACTAAAAAGACAAAATGGAAATAAAAATGATACATGACATACATAAACCCAAAGTAAATATGGCTAATATAAGTCATTCCTTGAGAGCAATAACACTGAATGTTAATGGATTAAACTCACCAGTCAAGAAACACAGATTGGCAGAATGGATAAGAAAATATGACCCACCTATAGACTGTCAACAAGAAACCTACCTTAGACCCAAGGATTGAAGAAGGCTGAAAGTGAATGTTGAAGAAGGCTGAAAGTGAATGGCTGGAAAACAATCTTACAAGCAAACAATAACCAAAAAAGCGTGAGAGTAGCTGTACTAATATCAGGCAAAATAGATTTTAAATGCAAAACTATTGTAAAAGACAAAGACAGACACTATATATTAGTAAAAAGGGTAATCTTTCAAGAGGAAAGAACAATCATAAACATTTATGCACCTAACCAGGGTGTGTCAAAATGCATGAGGCAAACACTGGAAAAACTAAGTGGAGAAATAGGTGCCTGCACAATTACAGTATCAGATTTTAATACAGCATTATCATCATTATACAGAACATCTTAACAGGGAATCAATACAGAAACAAAGACTTTAAATAATACATTAGAGGATCTGGGCCTAATAGACATATACAGAACACTACACCCAAATACAGCAGAATATACATTCTTCTTGTCTGCACATGGATTCTCCAAGATAGATCACATGCTAGGCCACAGAAAATATCTCAATGATATCAGAAAGATTGAAACTATACAAAGTAATTTCTCTGATCACAATGGAATAAATCTGGAAAGCAGTAAAGGTCAGAGAACCAGATTAGGCACAAAGATATGGAAGTTAAACAACACACTCTAAGACAAACAGTGAGTCAAGGAGGAAATTTCAGAAGAAAGCAGTAAGTACCTTGAAATGAATGAAAATGATAACAAAACATATCAAAACCTACGGGATGCAGCAAAAGCTGTACTGAGATGGAAATTCATAGCCATAAATGCTTATATCCAAAAAAAGAAAGAGCTTAAATCAAAGACCAAACTGAACACCTAGAGGAATTAGAAAAATAACAACAAACTAACCCCAACAGAAGTAGAAAGAAGGAAATAACAAAGGTTAGAACAGAACTAAATGAAATAGAAGAAAAAAGAAAGCACTAGAAAAAAAAAATGAAAACCAAAAGCTCATTCTTCAAGATCAATAGAATTGACAAACTTTTGGCTAGACTAACAAAGAAAAAAGAGAGAAGTTGCAAATACACAAAAAGAAATGAGGGAAGGGATATCACCACTGACTCAACAGAAATAAAGAGTATCATATGAAGATACTTTGAAAAATTATATGCCAACAAGATGGACAATTTAGAGGAAATGGACAAATTCCTAGAAACACACAAGCAGCCTACATTGATGAAAGAAGAAATTGATGAACTCAACAGACTAACCACAAGTAAAGAGATATAATCAGTCATCAAAAACCTCCCAAATAAGAAGAGCCCTGGAACAGACGGTTTCATGGGTGAATTCTACCAAACATTCTGGAAAGAACTAACACAAATCCTGCTTAAACTCTTCCAAAAAAATAGAAGTAGAAGGTTCATTGCCTAATCATTCTATGATAGCAAATTTACCCTAATACTAAAGCCAAACAAAGACACCGCGAGAAAGGAAAAGTATAGGCCAATCTATCTAATGAACCTAGATGCTAAAATCCTCAACAAAATACTTGTTAATCATATTCAACAACACATCAAACAAATTACACACCATGATAAAGTGGGTTTAATGCCATGTATGCAAGGATGATAAAGGGTATATATGAAAAACCGCAGCTATCATTATATACAATGATGAAATCCTAAAAGCTTTCCCTCTCATAGCAGAAACAAGACAAGGATGCCCACTATCACCGCTCATATTTAACATTGTGTTAGAAATACTTGCTCAAGCACTGAGGCAACAAAAACATATAAAAGGCATCCAACTTGTAAAAGAAGAAGTAAAAATTTCACTATTTGCCCATGACATGATCCTATATATAGAAAGACCGGAGAAATCTACAAAAAAGGTTCTAGAACTTATAAACAAGTTCAGTAAAGTCATAGGTTTCAAGATCAATGCACAAAAATCAGTAGCACTTATGTACACCAATAGTGAGCAATCTGAGGAGGAAATCAAGAGAAAAATACCATTTATAATAGTAATTAAAGAATCAAATAGCTATAAATAAATTTAACTAAAGATGTAAATGACTTATACACAGAAAACTGCACAATAGTGCTAAAGGAAATCAAAGAAGTCTTAAATAAATGGAAGAATATTCTCTGTTCATGGATAGGAAAACTAAACATCTTTAAGATGTCTTTCTTACCCAAACTAATCTACAGATTTAATGCAATCCCAATAAAAATACACACAGCATTTGTTACTGAATTTGGAAAACTAACTGTGAAATTTATTTGGAAGGGCAAAAGGCACCGAATAGCCAAAGACATTGAAAAAGAAAAATGAAATCAGAGTAATCACAATACCTGACGTTAAAACATATTACAAAGCTACAGTGGTCAAAACTGCATGGTATTGGCACAAGGATAGACATACCAACCAATGAAACCGACTTGAGAGTTCTAATATAGATCCTCGCATATACAGTCATCTGATATTCAACAATGCTACCAAACCCACTCAACTAGGAGAGAATGGCCTCTTCAACAAATGGTGCTTGAGGAACTGGATATCCATATCCAAAAGAATGAGAGAGGAACGCCATCTCACACCTTATACAAAAATCAACTCAAGATGGAACAAAGATCTAAATATAAGAGTCAAGACCATAAAGACTTTGGAAGATAATATAGGGAAGCATCCACAGTGCTTTTGTAATAGGAAATGGTTTCATGAACTTCACACCCAAATCACAAGCATTGAAAGATAAAATAGATATTCAGCTGTAAGAAGGAATACAGTGCTAACACATTGGATAACATGGATGAATCTTGAGGAGTCTATGTTGAGTGAAGCATGTCAGGCATTTAAGGACAAATATTACATGACCTCACTTAATGAATTAAGCAAATTGAGAAGATTCTTAGAGCTATTGTCTGGAAGATAGATTTACAGGAAATAGAAAGGGAAAAGAGGTTCGTGAACCAATGCCCATACAGGCGAAATCTATGACAAGGTGAAAGTGTGCAGTTGGGCAGTGAAGGGATATGACAAGACCGTAGTGATACTGTTGGATGGTACAGAATTGACAGGGGAATAGAGTGGAGATGGTGGGATGGATGGTCCATTGTTGGGAGCCAACATACTGCCAGCATGCCTGTCTAGCTGCAAAGTTACTAGAGAAAGGCCACGCGGCAATGAGGAACTGCAAAGCAGTCCCCAGTTGTTGGTTTCCCTATCAACCCCAGCAGGAAATCTGTGTTCACGCCTTTTATCTCACTTCTGTCTTTCTCTGAGCTTTTCTTAGTAGTAGAAAGCATACCTCTGCAAAAAATTCTAAATAATAATCAAGTTACAGCAAAACTGCTTTTGAGAAAGTTGTTAGGATTTGTAGAAAAACTTACTTGGCCTCAAATCACCATTGTGCTGTGCTCGCATTTTATAGATATAGATCAAAAAGGACCTTTAGTAAGAGGAATAGAGAAGAAATGCTTTAACAAATTTTGCTTTTATGTAGAGTCAAGAAATCCTTGCAGTTAATCGGCCCTGGTGGAAAAAATGTCAGAAGATATTGGTGGAGAAAAACAATTGGGACTCTTTTGAGCCTACATCATGTGAGGATGCTTTTGTAGTGTAGGTTGACATTGTGGACATGAATTGGCACTGTGGGTATTATAGAGGACAATTGTCTAGTAAATCTGTACCTTGTACTAACATAGAAATGTAATAAGAACTGTGATTGTAAACCATGATGCATAGAAGGAGAATAACTGGTTAATGTTCTGCTAACCCAGAGAAAATGATGCAGGTGCACTGTGTAACTCATGCCCTCAATTTTAAAAAACAATGGTGTACCTTGGGGTGAGGGGAACTTAGAAAAACATGCATAGCAAAAATAGGTCAGAGGAAAACAATGAGATCAGAGGAAAGGTATAAGAATAAAAATTGAGACATGGCAAAAGGAGAAGTAAAATAAAAACGTAAAGAAGCCAGAGCTAGCAACCTTGTGTGTCTGTCTGTGTGTGTGTGTGTGTATCTTTTTTGCCGACACCGATCACCTTTCGGTAGCCCCACTGAATGCCAAGGCTGGTCCTCAGCAGTCCATTGTACTGGGTGTAGGGTTGGGGAAGGGACCAGGTGAACACTGGGGATTGGCGGGTATGTGGTTGAAAGGTACAAAGTTGGGAATGCTTTTATGGCAATATGACAAGGAAGGGTTACTGGTTTAGGGTGTTGGATGGGGGGGGGGCATTTGGGACAGGGTGCACCTGGGGCAGGCTTCTAGGAAGTGTGTGAGTGATCATTTTGTCATAGTGTGTTGTTATCATTGGGTGGAGACCCACATAATAAGTGAGAAGATGTTGGATTTGCATATTGGGGAGGACCGATATGTTCTCAAACAGAAGGGTGGTAGTCTCTCAAGAGCATGGATGGTTCCTAAAAGGGGATGATAAACCAGTGTGTCAAGACTTCAGTGTTGTTGCAAGTAACTATGAATTTTTTCATCCAAGGACTGAAGCCAGGTGGTTGCTGTGGGCCCTGAGAGGAGAGGGAGGGAGGAGTAGAATAGATGGAACAGGGGGTATTTAGTGAGCAATTGAAGTCTTCTACATGATCTTCCAATGATGGACACAAGCCATGTTAAATATCATCAAAATTTATAAAAGTGTACAGTCTAAAATGTAAAACATAATGTAAACTATTGACAATAGTTAGTAGCTATGTTTCACTTTTTGTATATCAGTTGTAAGAAATGTACCATCCCCATATAAAAAGGCTTTAATATGGGAAGGGGGAAAGGGGGTAGGATATTGGGTATATGAGAGTCCCCTGTATTCTGTATGTGACTTTAATGTGACCTAAAACTTCTTTGAAAACAAAATGAAAAAAAGTAAGACAATGGGGAATAAATGGAAGAAAATGTCACTGTACATACAGGATAACAGATATTACAGTGATGAAAGGCAAAATGCCAAAAAATTTTTTCACTATTTTTCATTATTTTTTTAATATCCAAATTTTAAATTTTATTTTATTTTAGTTTTTGAAATGTTTTATGTATTTTATTTCTTATATTTAAACCTATCATTATTATTTCATTTTCCTATTAATTGTCTGGGTATTTTATTTGCTTCATTTTTGAAGAAGCTTTGGATCACAAAAGGGTTACAATTGGAGTAGCTGAGGATCATTGGTGTGGAGTGTCAGTCATGGGGGATACAGGGGAGGAGGTTCACCTGGACATACATATAAGGTATATATATATGTGTTCAAATGGTCATGGGGAATTTTCAGTGGGCAGAGATTCACACAATAACCTAAAGAATATTGAATTCCCATCCTAGAGAGCTCTTCCACATTCTTTAATGGAACAGCAACAATCTGCCAAGAGCAGGCACAATGACTAGAGAAGAATGCTCCATTGATGGGCCCTTGATATTGACAGCTATGTTTATGAACCTTAGCTCTGGAAATTGAAACTTAGCCTAGTGTTATAGGGTGCCTAAGAGTTCTTCTGAGAGCCCCTTTGTTACTCAAATGTGGCCTGACTCTAAGCCAAACTCAGCATATATATGCATTACCTTCCCTCCCCCCTCAGTGTGAGACATGACTCCTGGGGATGAACCTCTCTGACACTGAGAGATTACTACCAAGAACCACCTTGCAATGCAACTGGAAAAAGAGCTCAAATGAAAGGGGGAAAAGGTAAAGACAAGTGAGTTTATATTGCTAAGATACTTCAAAGTGGGTAGTGGGTTGGGAGGTCATCTCAGAGGTAACGCTTATGCACATCTCAGCATGATCTCATAGACTGCCAAAGTGGATACTACCCCAAATAGTG
>PVKH010012025.1:0-17472 GCA_004027955.1 Chaetophractus vellerosus | reverse complement strand
AGACTGGATTCAAACCCCAGCTTTGCCACTCACCATTTCTGTTGATATCAAGCAGTATTTTCAAAAGAGGCAAAACTGAGAATTTGGGCAGACAAGTCTTTGCTGTGGACAGCTGTCCTGTGCATTGTAGGATAAACAGCAGCATCTCTGGTCTTGACCCACTAGAAGCCAGTAGCTTCTCCACTCCAGTTGCAACGATTAAAAATGTCTCCGGGGAGCCAAAATTGTCACCAATTGAGAACCACTGATTTTCTTTAAGTTAACTAAGTTTTCTGTGTCTTTTGGAAATTGGAATCAATAATAGTATCTAATTTAATAGCGATGCTGTGAGGATTAAATGGATAGCATTTGTGAACACTTGCTGCCTAGCACATAGTAAGCATTCTATAAATATTTTCTAAATCAATACAATTATATTTAAAATTTTTCACTATTAGATTTCCAGTTCCCCCATTTTCCCAATACAAATATATCACTATTTTTGTTTAGATCAATACTCAACATTTATGATGATTATGACTATGTAATTTTTCCAAACCGTGCCACATAACATATCTTTTATTGTATTATTTTCTTTTTCTCTTAAATAATGACCTCTTTTTTGTTGTTGTTTGCTTACATTTGTATGTACTTATATATCCTTAAACTATTTATGAAAAATGTAAGTCTCCTCTCAAAAAGATTGGACATATTTGGCAAACTAACAATATTATCTGTTTTCCTTGAGGACATTCTTCCTAAAGGTCTGCGATCTCCAGCTCCATAGGGACTTGTGCAGGCATGATGCACGAATGTCATCTGAAATTTCTTTTCACCATTATCCTGGGAATTCCCTTTATCCATATTGTGTTTTTTTTTTTTTTTTAGGATTTATTTATTTTATTACATATCTCCCCTTCCCCCCACTATGGGAATGGACACTGCCAAGAGTGGACACTGCGCAGGCGCGGCTTTCCCCGCTTGTGGGCGGTTTCTGCGTCCGTTCACGGCCGGCTTTCAGTTCGCGGGTGGCTGGCTGCGCTCCATCTGCGGGTGACCTGCCCTGCCCGTGGCGGCTCTTGCCATGTCTGTGGCAGCTTCTTGCCCTGCCCACGGCGGCTCCGGCCCTCCCATGGCGGCTTGCCATTCTCAAGGCGGTCTGCCCGCTAGGAGAGGTCCCCGGGAATCGAACCCAGGGCCTCCCATGTGGTATGCCGGCGCCCTATCCACTGGGCTATCGAGCCGGCCCCATCCATATTGTGTTTTTGATCCCCACACTTTGTGGATAATATGCCCTTTTCATTCTAGTTTGCTCCCTTGATTTGATGAAAAATATGCTACAATAGTTTTGATGGAATACATCCTCTAGTAAACAGTTTTATTCTAAATATAATGTTGAAAATCATATTATCTCAAATGTTGAAGGCATTGCTCCATTGTCTTTTTTTAAATACTTTTTAAAATCAATTTTATTGATACATATTAATAAAGCATACAATCCATCCAAAGTGTACAATCAATGGTATTTGGTATAATCAAAAAGTTGTGCATTTATCACTTTAATTATTACTGGAGTATTTTCATTATTCCAATGGTAATAATAATAAAAAACAAAAAACAGACAAAAAAAGCTCTACCCCTTAATAATCACCTGTCAATCTCTCTATGCTTCCCCTGCTGTACATAGCTGCTGTTCTGTTTCCATTTTTCTAATATATTTCTATTTATATTTTGTATAGATGGAGTCAAACAATATGTAGTACTTTTTGTATAGTTTCTTTCACTTAGTATATTTCCTTTTTTTTTTTTTTACCCCTAATGGAAGATTATTAAATATTACTATTCAATTCAGTCCATAGATTGCTTTGGTTGTATTTTTGCCCGATATTAATATCTTGTAATGTTCACATACTTTCAAAGAAAAACAGTTAGTAGATATAAAATAATACTCATATTCATATTTCACATGAGGTTTCACTATATAGGTCCATGTTATATTTTTTAGCTTTCCTCCTGGTAATATACATGACCTTAGACTTTCCCTTTCAACCACTGTCATACCCAAATGTTAGCATTGCTACTTACAAACACTGTGATGTACTTTCACCATTTCTATTCATTTCCAAAAGTGTACGAACAACGTTTTTACCAATTCTGCACAGATTAACCCTCAGTTCTCTATTCTCTAACCTCATTCTACTTTCTGGTGACCTCGTATTCCATGAGTTTACACATTGTCTTAATTTTCAAGGTTGCAGTTAAGTCTAATGACATTGCAGTTCCTGGTTCTTTGTATATAAATTGTGTTTCCTCAGTGCAATGTTGGGAATCTTCTCTTTATCTTTGGTGCTCTGAAATTTCACCATGACAAACCCAGTATAGGTATTTTTCAATTACTATGCTGATACTGGAAATTCAGGCCTTTCAGTTTGGGGAAATTTTCTTGGAGTATAACTCCACTATCTCTGTTCTCTCTTTGAAAAACTACCATTGGTCAGATTCTGAAAGTTTAATTTACTTATTTTTTTCCCCAAATTTTCTCCTTGTCTTTTTTTTTACCTGTTTTCTGGGAAATTTATTAATGTCCTCTTTCATTTTTTTAATTGAAATTTTCATGCTTGTAATATTTTTAATTTACAAGAACTCTTTGTTATTTGAATGATCCTTTTAAAAAATATACAGTGTTGTGTTATTGTTTTTAAGATGTGATATCTTCTCAACTTTCTGAAGGTAACAGTTATAGTTTTGAATGTTATCTCTGCTCATTGTACTTTTTCTCTAAGAGCCTTTTCCACCATTTGATTTGATCTTTGTTTTTCATGTTAGAGACTTTGCCAAAATATCTTGTGACACTTGTCCTCCCTCTCATGTTAAGAGTGAGTTACTACATCATAAGCAAATGGGGTTTATTCCAAAAATGCAAGGTTGGTTTGATTTCTTAAAAGAAAAGATAGATTTTCAACAAATATTGCTGGAAAAATTGTATATCCATATGCAAAAAAATTGAACCTAAAACCTACCTCTACTAAGCATAAAAATTAATATGAAATGAATCAAAGACCAAAATGTAAAACCTAAAACTATAAGTTTTCTAGGGAATAAAAACATAGAAGAAAATCTATGCAAATCTTAGGCAAAGAGTTCTTAGATAGGACATACAAAATTGTTAGAAAAATTGATGTCTGACTTCATCAAAATTAACAACAACTCTAGGAAATCTTCCCTGAATTCATTGCACCAATTTGCTTTAGGTGCTCCTCCCCAATATTTTCAAAATAACTTAGATTCTCAAGCTGTATTGCATATCATTGTTCTTACCACACTGTATAATAACCATCTGTTTAGTCATTTCAGGAGTGGGTAAATTTTTTCTATAAAAGCTAGTCAGTAAATATTTTAGGCTTTTCAGGCCAGGAGACAAAATCAAGGATATTATCTGGGTACTTATATAGTAAGAGAGAAAACAAATTTCCAGAACATTTTTATTGATAAAATTCAAAATATAATAATAAAAATTGAGCATTTTTTTTTTTTTTTTTTGTAATACAGGTCTACTAATGAGAAGACTGGAATTCTTTTTGGGGAGATTTAGTTAATTTGGATTCAAAGTCAGCATTGCTTATTATCAAATTGATTGCAAATATTTATCTGTAAAAAGCATCTTAACTCACCAGCCTTACAAAAACAGTCAACGGACTAGATTTGGCATGCAGGTCACAGTTTGCCAATCCCTGATCTATTTGTTTAATGCTTTTTCACCACTGTACTCTGAGATCTGGGGCCTTTACTGGGTCTTAGTCATCTTTTTTTTTTCCCTTCCTTTTTTTTTAACAAATCAATTTTATTGATACATATTAATAAACATACAATTCATCCAAAGTGTACAATCAATGGTATTTGCTCTAAGCACATAGTTGTACATTTATCACTTCAATCATATTTAGAGCATTTTATTTTTTAATATATTTTTTAATTTTTAAAAAGATACATAGATTATATAAATGTTACACAAAAAATATAAGGAGTCCCATATGCCCCACTCCCCACACCTCCTTCATTAGTGTGGCACATTCATTGCAATTGATAAACGCATCCTGGGGCATTGCCACTGAGCATGGACCATAGTTTACGTTGTAGTTTACACTCTCTCCCACACAATTCCGCAGGTTATGGGAAGATATAAAATGGCCTTTATCTGTCGTTGCAATGTTATTCAGGACGATTCCAAAGTCCTGAAAAAGCCCTCGTATTACACCTGTTTTTCCCTCTCCCTGTCCCCAGAGCCTCCAGTGGCTACTGCCTCCACATCAATGTTGTAATTTCTTCCATTCTAGAATCACAATAAGTCTATAGTAGAATACCAGTTCATTCCCCAATCCTGAGGATTCTGAGGTGGTGTTGTCCACTCCACCTCTAATTGAGAGGGGGTTAGTCATCTTTTAATTTCCAGGCAGCACGATATCCAGCACATTGTAGGTGCTTAGTAACTTGTTTTTTAAAATATATATATATATTATTTATTCAAATGTTAATACAAGTATGCACATGCATACTTATTTTAAAAGCATTATTTAGGTATAATTGACATATAATAAACTGCACATATTTAAAGTGTGCAAATTGATGTTTTATATGTATATACCCAATGAAACCATCACCACCATCCAGATAATGAACATATCCCTGACCTCCTATTCTCATCCCAAACTTCCTTGTGTCCCTTGATAATCCCTCCCTCCCCCCTTTTTCTTACTGTGTTCCCTCTCCAGGGTATCACTGATATACCTCTGTCACTAAAGATTAGTTTTCATTTTCTCAAATTTTATATAAATGAAATCATACATTGTGTACTCTTGTGTTTGGCTTCTTTAACATTTATTTATTTTGAGATTCATCCATGTTGTTGTGTGTATCAACTGTTTATTACGTTTTATTGCTGAAAAGTATTCCATTGTATGGATATACCCTACTTTGTTTATCCATTCACCTGTTGATGTACATTTGGGTTGTTTCCAATTTTGTTCTATTACAAATAAAGCTGCTATGAACAGTCAGTATTTATATGGACATATGCTTTCTTTTGGGAAAATACTTCAAACCTTTTTTTTTTGTTTTGTTTTGAAAGTGAAAAGGAATGCTGTTAATAACCTTGTGGATTAATAGTGTAAACTGGGACATCTCAGACAAACAGGGATGTACAGGTGCCTTTCGTATACATAGATATAATATTAGAATGTTGCAGAGAAAATTGTTCCCTAAAATATGTTCTTTACTTATTCTGTAAAATTTAGCTATGCACTTGGCCCCTCAGAATAAAACTCATACTTCCTAAGCTGCTTTGCAGAAAGGTGTATCCATGTAACTAAGTTCTAGCCAATGGAATTAAATGACTTCTGTAGCTCCTAGGAAGGGTACTTAAATGGAAATGTGATAGCTGCTAGATTTCATGACAATTTTTTTATTAAGTAAGGAAGAGATTTGAGACTTGGTTACCTCACATTTTCATTTTAATGAGTAATACCTTCACTTTATGTGCTAAGTTTCTTATAAAGATTTTCAGATCTGTTATCTGATATCTGTTATCTGACATGCAATAAGAAGAGGACTGATGTTATTATTCCCATTTTATTGATATGATAATGGAAGCTAATATAGCTTACTCAAAGTGACATGGTTAGTTGATGTAGAGCCAATACTAGAATTAAGGAATTCAGTCTTTCAGTGCTAAGGGTTTTCAGAGAATTATAGCATACATTCTCAGTAATGCCTCTGGTCCATTTCAAAAATTACAAATTGGCAGAAAACTCAGAGGTATAAGTGAATCAGCAGGGCTAGCACAGACAAGAAAATACTGTAACATTTAAGGAAAAATAATACTTTAAAAAATCAGCCTATCTTAAAATCTCTAGAAATAAAGTTCTGTACTATGAGCTTTCAAGCGTGAGATACCATACTTTCGAATTAGATTTTTGTGTGCAGTATACAAGCTAGGTGAATTTAAAACGCAGTCCTGAAAGACATACATCTACCTGAACATAATTATCACATTTAAATGAGGAAGTGCAGCAATAGGTGATTATCAGTCAAAACAAAATATGTTACTTTATTTCTAGTGAATTTAAGAAAGGAGGACAGTGTTCTCTGTGAGGTAAACTCATGTTTCTTTTGGCCAGTAATTTCCTAAGAGATTCTATCCTAGCCTTTGTGTTTCTTAGATTCATTAATTATCATATCAACATTATCAGTAACAATATTTATGAATGCTTCATTGGTACTAGTTTCTGGGGATAAAAATAGACAGTCAACATGATCCTTGGGAAGAGAGAATAAATGTATAGTGATGAATGAGTGGATGAATGCACAAAGTATAAGCACCAAATGGTAAAATACAGGTCCTAGTTCCCAGAAGAATACAAGGAAAGGAGTTCAACAAGGGTGAGAACGTGTGTTGGTAGAGAAATGGTCAGGAAAGTCTTCCTGAAAGTGATAACACTTAAGCTACATCATCAAGAAAGGGTAAGACCTAGGTAATGGCTAAGTCATAAGAAACTTGGGAAAGGGCATAAGCAAAATCATGAAGGTAGAAAGTAAGTGAATGACACATTCAGAGAAATGAATTGAACCGTTTATCTTGAACAGGAATTTTATGTAAAGAAGTAGTAGGAGATACATTTGTAGCATTAGGGAGCAATATCAGGAAGAAGAGGAATTTGAAAGCTTAATTTAGTAAATGGAGAGGTGGCAAAGAAATGTAAACAGGAATTTGGGGGATGGGATAGACAAGTGTGATAGGCAAGCCAAATCTTATCTATTCCTGGGCTAAAGCACTGAACCCCATTATTTCGCTACATAGATTAAATGTAGCTGTTTTTCATTGGGTTTCTCTTAGAGTTGGTTTTCAAAAAGCTAAACAATTTTCTAATGATTCAGCAAGAATTTGAAGATCTTTCAGTGTCTCAACTATAGGTCTCCCATTTTGGAATCAATTATTGTGTCGTGGATGAGATGAATTGCTGTCTTTTAGAGAAAACTGTGTTTTGGGAGCATCTTTAGAGTCTGCCATAGTGTTAGTGGAACGCTCTAGGTACCGGGTTCTAGGTTCTTGGCTATATCCTATAAAGGAATTTAAGGACATGCGATACAGTAGGCAAGGGGGTAAAGAGTTTATTGAGAAACAAGGGAAAAGAAAAAAGTACACACCTTAGACAAGGTCTGGCAAGCTACAGGGTGAGGCTCCTGCGTGGTGTCCTGAGGTAAGCCTTTTTAAGGCCGCCAACCCCCCCTTTCCTAATGTTGGGGAGGAGCCCCAGCTGTTTGCTGTTCTGATTGGTTGCCTGTTAGCTCTGAGGGGACCAATGAGGAGGCCTTTCTTTCCAGCTTTGTGCTTAGTAGCAGGCTTCCCTCAGGCGGTTTCTGCCTGGGATCTCATAGCCATGGTCTCTGCTGGGTGCCAGCTGTCTTCCCTCTTTCCCTATACTATCCGGCCTCAACAGTGTCAGGAAATATTTTATTTATTTAATATCTTATACATTTATGATTTGTATCTGGCCTACTCATTAAATTGATTACAAAGTAATACAAACGCTGGGAATTAAAAATTTTAGTGTGTTTTAACATGAATTTATTCTCCTGAGCAAAATGAGAAGTGATATGTTTAATTTGAAAATATACCCAGGGTTTCACAATAAAAATGCATTGATCTGAGCTATTAAGAAATGAATTCATATAGGGAGGAGTTTGATTCAGCTAACGTGGTGTTAGTATACAGGCAGAGCCAGACCCATCTTCTCTCCTGTCCCCATCACCTCAAATTCTCTGCCTGAGTGAGCGGGGGAGTCATCTGGCTGCCACATGTGTAGCCAGTTGCATTCTTAACAGGAGTGGGAAATGTAAGAAGAATGCTCACAGAAGCACATTTGGAGGGTTAGACTTCCTCCCGCTAGTCTGGATGAGTTCGCAGGATGCCAAATCACTAAGCACAGTTTCCAGTGTGGGAGGCCCTTGAACCTCCCCCTCCATCTCTGGCTTGAATAAGTGCAGATTGTTCCACAAGCCTAAGCAAATACTCTATTGTGTTGCTCTCTGGAGTAGTTTGACCTTGTGTATTTGAAGAATTCCTCTCCAAGACTATCTTGCCCTACCCACTCACCATTTTCAGAGCCTTAGGCCTAAATCCAGCTTTAGGAACATTGCCTGTTTCATCTCCTTAAAATGGTGGTGGAAGCAGGGAAGGAGCCTCTTCCCACCGCTCCCCACCTGAGAAGGACCACCCAGACTTCTCTTCATTGCATAGTGGGGGGTGGGAGAATTGGACTCATTGGGTAGTGTCTCAGCATTTCTCCTTCTACAGGCAAATGCTTTACACAACTGTTCCTTATCTGCTTTCTGTGACCTGTTTGCATTCCTCTTCAATCTTGTACCTTATCGTAAGGGAGGGAAGGAAGAAAGACTGCAAAGGGAAAGCAAGTTAGAGGCTCTGAAAGAAGTTGCTCTGGGGAAGGCAACTCCTTAAAACTACTTCTTTAACAGTTGTTATCCCTTTCCTCTTGTCCCTTTGTGTTTCTTTTTCAAAACACCACTCATCCAACACCTTTCGGTTGTCAGAATACTGTCCACCTCAAAGCTATGTGAAGGAGAAGTAAGCAGTTTAGATCTATCAAGTAATCAGAATGCTGCTCTAATAAAACAGACCTACTTACCTTGATGACATCATAAACACAGAAGACAAAAAGTAAATAGATAGTTCAGCACATTAAAATCTCGTCATTTAACTGTCTGGGTACAAATAATGCTGCTACTTTGAACAAGTTCTTTTTCAGATGTTCTGATTTCCTCTCTCTCCTCAAACTTTCCACAATGATTTCACCACCTTTTTGCATCTCCCCCTTATTTTGTAAATGAATGAAATTTTATGTGAGAAATTGGGAGCCTCTTGCAAGGAAACTATGAATCAAGATATGACTATGAATAAGATTCCTTTCTTTAGTACTCAATTTAAGCTCCACCTCCTTTATTTTCACAAAGGTTTCCATGACTTTATCTCCACCTACATATTTGTTCTCATCTCCTGCACACTTGCTTGTTCCTCTCACTGTATTCATTCAACACTTCACAAATATTTACTGAGTACTCAATTTATATGACACATTCCAACGATTATGTGGGTTTTTTTATATGCTTGTAAGAAAGAAAGAAACAAACCTAACAATACAAGGTAGTATTCCACTGGTGCCATAAAAGTGATTCAAAGAAGGAACTTAAAGAATTTAGATGAGAGAGTGATCACTTTTAACTGGAAGAATTCTGGGTAGGCTTTGTGAAAGAAGCCACACATGAACTGGGTCTTAACTGGGTAAGATTTCATGAGAGATAATTCTAAACACAGGGAACAGTATAACCCAAGGTAGAAATATGGGAAAATGTATCTCCTATATAAAGAATTATTTGCATACAGTTTAACTTATAGTGAGTGGGCCGATGCTGTGGAAGGAAAAGTCAATCAGTAGATTTTTATCTGATTTTAGAAGCTTTGAGTCTATACTAAGAAATTACAACTTTATTCCAGAGGCATTAACTCCTGAACTTTTTGAACAAGATAGTTATACAAAGTAGAAGTTAGAATAATTAATCTATGCAGGAAGGATTGAGTGGGGGGATTTACCAGAGACCAGAAGAATTTTTAGGAGATCATTGTAGTAATCCAAGTAGGAAGTGGTAAGTGCCCAAACTAGGGCAATTAAAATATGGAAAAGGATGAACAGAACAATAAAAATTGCAAGAAGGAACCATTTCTATTTCTTCCAGCTAGTTTGTCAATTTTTTGAGGGCAAGGACTGTGCCTGCCTCTTGTCTCCCCTGGGTTAGGTACATTGACTGGCATAGAGAAGTATTTTATAGTGAATAAATACCCTTCTTTATTATCTATTTTAGCCACTTCCATGTTGTCTGCTTTCAAATAATTATGTCTTGCAGATGCTGTTAATTAATCTTCCTTCTTTTCCATCAATAAACTCTTATATCTAGCTAGCAAAGCTAATTTTCCATGAAAACAGCCCTCAGTAACACCAGGACAGTTTTTCATTCTCTGTATGTAACATAAGAAGCAACAATGAAGAGCTGACTTCTGGAGAAGAGGAAGGAATTGCTCTCCGTAAAAAATGAAAGCGCTTTTGCAACTGAGCTCAAAGATGTGGGGAGTACCCAAGAGCTTGGATTTTTAAGACATGATAGAATGATTATTGGAAATACTAATATAATTATATTATTTACAATATATCATGAAACTCATGATACACTACAACTGAGAGTCACCTAGGGGTTTGCGGTTTATACTACTTTTGAACAGGATTTAATGTTCTTTGCTCTATTTCTGACATGAAATCTATGGGAGCAAAAGGACTTCATTCCTTGCACAGCTCATGAAATACATTCTTTGATATTCTAGGCCTGCTTAGGAAAGAATCCACTAACTGTACAAAAAAATAATTTCAAGCCTTTTTATTCTGAACTGAGACTAGGTTTCCAGGCCTTCAACCCCTAAATCAGTATGGATTTTTGCACAAAAAATTTTTTTTCTGTGTTGCAATGCAAAGTTTATAACTTGCTCCATCAGTTAAATAGGAGAATGCCAATATACTACTACCTAACTACCTCAGATTAGCTATTAGAGAGATAAGGGTGATGAATGAGGCTTGGCCCCAAGTGGTGAAATTGACCTAATTCTAAGCTTCCAGATAGAACAGACAGGCTTATCAACTGCTCCCTAAAATAAATATTTGGAAATATATGACAAATAACTATAACTGAATTACCCAAAACTTAGCACCAGAATTTCAAGTATAAATTATAATAAATATGGAAAGAAGATGGGTCTTTTTTTTTGGAAAGCTCTTTTAAGGAAAATAGGCAATGTTTCTATTTCAAGAGGAAAAGATTATTTTGCAATATGTCCACGATATATGGACACATACTCATAGACTTTGGAAAATATTTTAAGTATCCAGCATTTGATGTTTACTAACAGCAGCCTCTCAATCTAACTGAATCTTGGAATAAATTATTAATTTATATTCAAAAGTCTTGGCATTTTCCTAAAAACATTTTTTAAAAAAATTATCGACCTCAAATTTACTATGATTTAATTCAGTGTAGCAGAATTAAAAAAAAAAAAAGCTTACTACTGAAATCATATGCCTGGCAAAATCTAAAATTAAAAAGAAGGGTTGATTTGGTATAAGGAATGAAAGTGGACCTGAAGATGAAACATAAAATATTTGAAAAGTATAGTTTCAAAACTAAAAAGGTTTGCTTTTACCTTTCCTCTCTTAGTCTTTTTCTCAAAAGTAATCTCTGCTTTGAATAATTACAAATTATCCAAAGTAGAGAAGGGGGAAGAAAGAGGTCATTGGGAAGAGAGAGGGAACCACTTGGTGGTAAGTATGATTAGACGATTTAAGGGAGTCAGGCAGGATAAGAAAACTGAAGAGCTTAAAGAAACCAAACTTGGAATAAATCTTATAATGACATACCTCCCAATAATCATTTCTGTCTAGATATAGTAAATAAATATTTTTTACAATACTGTCATTTTAATAATTTCTATATAAAGATGTGCATTATCTCTTTTAACAAGAGATGCTAGTCATATGGGGAATAGAGTAGCAAATCATTGGACTTGGTTAAGACTGCAAGTAAGCTTTTTGGGATGACAACATAATAAGGAAAAAAATAAGGGATAGGAAAAAAGGTTATTTTCCTCTTTCACTTTGCTTCAGCATCAGACACTTGCCATTGTACTCTAATTAAAAAAAGGATATGCAGATTTGCTTTAGCAGTCAACATGAGGCATAATTCAATAGCAGAGAAACTCATAACTGGGTTTATGGCAAGCCTTCAGTTCACAAGGAGCACAAGCCTGAACAAGCCAATGTGAGTCACTTCATGAGGCTGTATCATAATAATATACCATAAAGATTTCTAGGTGAATGGCTTCTGAGGACCTAAAATTTCCCTATACATGATCTGACACTGAATACTAGATACTTACTGTAAATTTTATATCTAATGGTAAGTAATGCATACAAATTTCCTCAGAGTAACAACCTAACATTTTGTTGCAACATGTCAAAATTATGTCAAACATCCATTTTGTCACAAAGAGAAAGTACTGAAAATAAATCTATGAAGAGGCAATGTAAATTTTTGAGAGAAAAAGTAATTCAATTAAATTATGTTGCTAAACGAGAAATGTTTTTGTTGAGCATGCGAAAACATTGATACTGATGGGAACGAGAAATGAAGAGGCCAACAGCTTGTTTATCTGTGAGGAGTTTTGCAATTTACACTGAATCTGTTCCTGATTTTTTCTATGTCACTTGTCAAATCTCATACTAATCTCTTTTTGTCTGTTTCCTCAATCATAAAGAGGGAATAATAATACCAACCTGCCTCACAGAGGTGTGGTGAGAATTAATTAAGGCCCATAAAGGGTTTTGAAGGCCAAAGATGAAAGAAATCATTCTAAGTACAAAGCCTTATTATTAGCACTGAAGTTGATTGAATGTAAAAATTTGCTCATTGGTGGAAAAGTTCTGAAACATTAAATAAGAATACAGTTTCAAGCGTTTTTTTTTTTCCTTTTCTTCCTTTTCATTAACAAGGAGACCTTGGTCATGTCATTTAACAATCTGTGTTCATTTATTTATCTTTCTGAACACTAGAGAAAACAATTGAGTTTGTTTTTAGGACTAAATAAGATAAATGTGCTTGTATTGAAGTTTTTAAAAATAATGCTTCCATAATTTGTTAAGCTGCCTTTTGTCTGTTATTTGATTTTTTGAAGTTAAAATAAAGGTTACTTAAAAAAATTAAAAAAGAATAGTTTCCTGAATTTATATGAGTCAGGTTGAATTGTTTCATAAATGTGTTTTATTTAGTGTAAAGATGGAGTTTAATCTATATTTATTTTTTTAATCTAGGCTTATAGAAGAATTGAAGAGAACACTAATTTGAAAATGGAAATTATGGCCAGTTAGAATTAAAAATGTAAGTTTTTATTTAGTTTTTGTTTGGCATCTGTGTGGCAACCATAAACTAGTCTGGTATTTGTTTTATTTTATTTCCTTTTAAAAATTTATTTATTTATTTATCTATTTATTTATTTCCACGCACAAACAAGCCTTATTGATTGCAGCAGGATGAAAGACAGGAGGAGATAGGACAACTCCGGGCCCTGGGGCGTATTCCTGGGAAAGTGGGTATTTGCTTTAAAAGAATGACTGAGTCTAGAAGAGCTTCTTGGGGATACATGAAAGATTGGAACATTTAATTTGTTGCAACCATTTAGCATCAAGGTACCAATGATCCAATGTGGAACAATGGCGTTTAATTTTACCTGAGTCCAGGCATTGAATCCAGAGAAATGTGTTTCTCTAAGTGCCTGAATTTAGGAGCCAAGAGAAAGAGTGTATTAAACAGCAATTTCGTTTTCAGAAATGACTACCATTGTCCCACTTCCACGACCTATTGAGTTCCTTGGATGCCAACTGACTAATAAAAAAGCAGAAAATGTTCTGATGAATAAGTCACTTCTATGTTCTGTAATAAGAAAAAATATGTCACCTGCTTTTGGCTGAAACTAAACGGAATTTTCGTTTCATTAACTTTCAACAGCTAGTAAAGTTGCTCATTTAGAGCTAGTGCATAAAATTGCTCATTTAGAACAATTTAATACTTTGAAATATTATTGTTTTTGTTATTTTGTTTAAGATTACAGCTAAAGCCAATAAGGTTCTTGAGATTTTATTTCCTAATTAAATGATTACTCAGTTGGACAAAATCTTGGAGGACAGTAATTAGAAATGAAACTATCCTACCTCAGTTTCTACCTTTCTTAGGCTCTTTTAAAATGTACTAGTTTTTAGTGACAGTCTTTCCTTTTGATGGTTCATGGGAACAATTCATTACTGGTGTTTATTTTGTCTTGGGTTGGGCTGTAGAACTACTCTACAATAACATAACTTGAGAGGTTGTTATTTTAGAGTTATTATATACTATTCTGGTTGTGGTCAAGAAAAAGAAAGACTGGAAAACAAGAAGTAATACATCTTTAAAACATTTATTGTTGTGAAAAAAAGAGAGATGGTTTCACTTCAGCTAGAATTTATTAAGGGTCCAGTTCATATTTCTTTTGTTAAAACCTCATTTATTCTTTACCCTAAATTTTGAATGTAAGCTTTAACTGTCAAGGTTGATAGCTATGCAATTAACCAGCTTAATTTTGGTAGGAAGATGAATGATTCACTGCTCTCTTCTGTCTGATGAGTAGGTAGAGCACTGTATTTAAAATGACTCTCT
Organism: Chaetophractus vellerosus; assembly: GCA_004027955.1. Taxonomy (NCBI): domain Eukaryota; kingdom Metazoa; phylum Chordata; class Mammalia; order Cingulata; family Chlamyphoridae; genus Chaetophractus; species Chaetophractus vellerosus. The sequence continues at coordinate 3,138 of PVKH010012025.1, read as the reverse complement.
CCTAGAGGGAAAATCTTATGGGTTTCACTGCCCAGCCCACTCAGAAAAATAAAAGTCCAGGAAGTTACAGCACAATATACACAGAGCATGAAATTGTAAGGACATCTTATAACCTGATTTTCTTGCCAGTGTTATAAAAATGGTGCTCAATTTTCACAATGTTAAATTTAAAATTTTAAAGCTTTTCAGGCTTTAGGAGACATTTTCCAAATTATCTTTTAGATTTATTATTCTTTTTGCACCTCAGACTTGAAAGGGCTCAGTTAATAAACCAGCATATTTTTGCCTTGCCCAGTATCTAATTCTTTTGCAATCACAGTTCTGTATTCTGTGAAACAAAAATATTTCTCCTTTCCCAGGGGCCTGCTTTAGTTGACAGAAATATGCTGTTTTTATCCCCAATGACTGAATCAGCAATTACTTTTGCAGTTTTCTCTGTCCTAAGATTGTCTAAAAATATTTCTCTATTTCTGCTAAATATTATGTAAGGTTAAAAGCAAGTCTTTTTAATCTTTTGGGTCCACATGTGTGGTATATATTCTATCAGACAATAGGTGAGTATAGTTTGGGATATCAACTAGAATTTTGTAAAGAAAGAGTAAAGCATTTCGTTTCATACAATTCAACAAAGACATATTCAGGATGTTTTATCTGGAGAGGGGTAGGGGTGAAAAAACTCTGTGTTCAAGGAACTTAAAATTTACTAGGGTGATTGATATGGATGACTTAAGACTTCCTCAAATTTCATCAGCCTATGTATACAAAACAAGTTATATTATAAAAACATACATTCTACTGACTTTTTCCCATCAGTCCTCATGAATTTCTTCTTGTTTCTCAAAAGTACCCCCTATTTCCCACCTAAGTGTTTCTGAGAACAGCATAGGAGGTATCTGATCAGTTTGATAAAACCAGATAGAATGCAGTGGATGGTAAGAGTATGGCTCAAGTTAAAGCACACATCCTAAATAGAATGTAATTTTAGCAGTAGCTGGAATAAGCTCTTGGAATCTTCAAATTAGACCCTTTTGTTTGACTAATGGAGTATCTGATTTAAGGCATGATGTGATTAGTAATATATTCATATATAGGCAAATGGTCACATGCTTGATTTTTCATGACCCTGAGGTATGCAAGGCTAATTCATAGGCATACCCCATCCTTAATTTAGCTAATAGTTTGAACATTTTTCCTTAAAAACATCTTTTTTTTTAGTTGATAATATCATTCTTTTTTTTAGAAGCAGTTTGATTGAGATATATTCACATACCATACAATCCATCCAAAGTGTACAATCAGTGGCTTTTAGCATATTCATGAAGTTGTGCATTTATCACCACAATCAATTTTAGAACAATTTCATTACTCATAAAAAACAGAAACAAAGCAAAACAAAACCAAAACCCCTTGGTAGTCATTTCTAAATCCCTCTATCTTTCCCTAGCTCTACATAACCATTATTCTAGTTCTGTTTCTGTAGATTTATTTATATTTATATTTAATAACAATGGAAACATACAATATGTATTATTTTATGTCTGGTTTCTTTCACTTAGCATAAGGTTTTTTTTAATTGTTGTTATTTTAATTACAGAAATTGTGGGTTTACAGAAAAGTTATGTAAAAAAATACAACATTCCCATATTCCCCTCTGTTGTTGATACTTTACATTAGTATGGTACTTTTGTTACAATTGATGAAAGAAGGTTAAAATAGTACTATTAAATGCAGTCCATAGTTTACATTAGGTGAATTTTTCCCCTCATATACCACTGTATTAGTCTGCCAAAGGGGTGCCCATGCAAAGTACCAGAAATCTGTTGGCTTTTATAAAGGATACTTATTTGGGGTAAAAGCTTACAGTCCCATGGCCATGGAGAGTCCATTTTAAGGTACCATAAGAGGTACTTTCTCACCAAAATCATCTGTCACGTGTTGAAGCAAGATGGTGGGTTATTTCTGCCAGGTTTCAGCCTTCCTCTCTGGTCTTCCTCTTCCTTTTGAGGCTCTGTGGGTTCAACTTCTTCCCAATCTCATCTGCAGGCTGGCATGGAGCTTGTCTCTCTGGCTTCCTGTATCAGTCTCAGCTCTCTTCCCAAGGTCAGCAGTAAGCTTTCAGGCAAATGATCCATCTCTCCCACGGGCTTTAGCTGTTTGAGCTCTTTCCTTTCTGTCACATGGCAGGATAAAAAATGACAAAGTTCTTTCCTCTGTTTGTCTTCTTGAGTGAGTGTTTGTTTATATCAGACCCACCAAGGGGGTGGGGACTCATCCTGATTCACATCTTACTGATGTGGTCGAATCAAAAAAGCCCCCAGGAGTGGATGTGGCTCTAGCAGTTGAGCACCTGCCTCCCATATGGGAGGTCCTGGGTTCAGTTTCCAGTGCCTCCTAAAGAAGACAAAAAAAAAAACAAAAAACCAAAACGAGCAGACAATGAGCAGACACTGAGGGAAAAAAACGAGCAGACAATGAGCAAAAACAATGAGCAGACAATGAGCAAAAACAAACGAACAGGGAGCAGATGTGGCTCAAGCGGTAGAATGATTGCCTCCCACATGGGAGGTCCCGGGTTTGATTCCCGGCACCTCCTAAAGAAAAAACAAACAGACAACAAGCAGACAACCAGCAAAAAAAACAACAAGCAGACAATGAGCACTAACAACAAGCAAACAGTGAGGGAACCATGGAGGGCAGGGTGGGGAGGAAGAAAGGGCTAAAATAAAAAATCTAACTGAACAACTGGAGAAACTAGAAAAAGAATTGCAAAAAATCCCAAAGCAAGCAGAAGGCAAGAAATAATAAAGATTAGAGCAGAAATAAATGAAATTGAGAGTAAAAAAAAATGCTCCCAAAGCAATCTTAGCAGGTAATCTAATCAAAGGCACCTCAAGTGAATTTAATATAATCAAAGCATATCACACCCAGAGGATTAGATTAGTTTACAAACAATCTTTCTCTTTTGGGGATTCATAAATACTCTCAAACTGCCACAACCACCCTATTATTAACACTTTGTTTTAGTGTCATACATTTGCTATAATGCATGAAAGAACACTCTAATACTTGTACTATTAATCTCTGTCCATCATCCACAACAGGGGTCTCTGTGTTATATATACAATGCCATGTTTTATC
>PVKH010012024.1:0-17474 GCA_004027955.1 Chaetophractus vellerosus | reverse complement strand
TCACTTCAGTCATTTTTAGAACATTTTCACTCTGAATAATAATAATAATTAAAAAACAAACAAACAAAACTCACCACCACTCAATCTCTCTATGCTTCCCCTGCTGTAAATAGCTGCTATTCTGTTTTCTTCTCTCTAGTATATTTGTATTTATATTTTGTAAAAACAGTCCTATATATGCAATATCACCCATATTCGTATTTTACATGAGATTTCACAATAAACATTTACTTTTCATTTAATTTTCGGGTTCATCGGTGTATCAGAGAACTTTGTCAGGCCCAAGTACAAGACAAGGGTACTGATGACTGATTTAAAGAGAAAAACTCTGTAAACCAATATTCAAGTTATGTTTCCTACATAAACCCATTAGTTCTGTCCTGGGGAAAATCCTCAAAGAGTAATTATTTCAGACCAGTGAGCTCATAGCTGTCTGCTTGGCAAAGCTCGACTCTGGTTTCTTCATGAAAAATAAGATAACTGCCAGGATTTTTCTGTCTCATACTTAAGTCCTCACAAGTGCTGCTTTTCACCAGTAAGAAAAAGATTTAGATTCTTTAGGTCAGTGGCATTTCTTCTGTTTCCCATTTAGTGCGACCAAGAAATGATTTGATATTGAGAAGCCAAAAATCAGAGTGGCTAAAAATGATGAATTTATTTTGGAAGTGAGAGGAATTATTTATTTATAGCAACTGTGAGAAAGGACCTCAGCCCTCATTTTGTTCAAATTCAAGATGTTTCAAAGTCTAATCGCTAATAAAATAATGATTATAATCTGGTTTGTTTTAAGCAGATGCATGATTCCAATATGTATTCTGTTTCTTAAAAACTTTCCCCTCCTCCCCTATATTTAGCATCCTTGCCGCTTATTACTGGCAGAAAATAATTCTGCCTTCTCAATTTGTTCTGATCCCTGCCGTCTGGAACATCTTCCAGCATATTAATTGATGACTTTGAAAGATTGCATAGTCATTTTTGTAGAGACCTCTATGTCAAATTTGGCTCTGGAATATCTCATGCCTTTTTACTTAAATATGTTGGGCAGTATTTCTGTGTATATTTCATTAACTATCTAGATTTTTAAAGTAAAGAAAGAATGTATATAGTCTGAAAGAGGTTTATAGTGTTTCTTCATTTTATTAACCATGAAAAAGTTTCCTATGAATGAAGTCATTGATAGGTTTTGTTTTCTGTTTTGTTTACTTTGCTCCTGAGGATGTTTTGAAACCTTGATTTCTGGGAACGGAATTCTTATATGCTTCCTAGGAAAAGAAATATGACACACCATTTGGAATAAATGATACTGGAAAGGAAATATCTCTCTGCCTCCTATACAGTAGTAGAACAAAGTACCCATCTCCCAGTTCAAACAAAGTGAGATGGGAAGAGGAGTACTCCATCTGTACAGTTAAATCTATCAAATATAGTTTTTAAAACATAGTTTTGTTTTCAGATACAGTAATTGAGGATAGTGATATTGCTATCCTTAGAAAATCAGTTTTAATTAGTATGTATGACAATTGTGTCTACTTAATGTCTAAATTGTTGGAATATAAATTATTCTTTAAAACAATTTGTTATATTGTATAGTACTCCAGTTTATAAATACCTTTCACTTAATAACATTTATTCATTTACATTAATTGGATACTTTCTGTGTACTAGATATTATAACACTTTCCATGAATTAGCTCATTCAGAGTTCACGATGACCCCATAAAACACTAGTAGTAGTTATCTCATTTGATGAAAAGAATAAACCAAGGTTCAGGCAAGTAGCAATTTTTCTGGAACCACTAAGATTTTTCTGGAGCCACAAGCTTAGTGGTAGAGCAATGCCTGAGCCAGGCTCATGGGTAGGTTGAGTGTGAAGGACTGATGAAGCGTTGGGGGGAGAGGGGGCCTCACAATGTATTCACAGATCATCTGTGTGATAAAATCTGCAAAAGGATTATATTTTATTAGGCAATTGGCCAAGATCACTGTGTCTTTACGTTCCCAACTCCGCCCCCCCCCATCATACTCCCATATTTTGGGTAGTGTTGGAGTGGCAGTGGGCATATATCTGGCTAAGGGGAAGTTGACTTGGGGAAGCATTTAGTTTGGGGATAGCAGAATAATGTGGTTCACCATCACTTCCATATATAGTTCATTAGTTGACCCAGAGAGGGAAGACTTTTATGGCCCACTCGACACGATGGTGAAGAACCAAATGTTCTGCTTGTGGTTAGTTTCAGAAGTGAGTGAAGTATTAGGAGACACAATGATTGAACCTTGCTCTGGAATATATTTCCAATCATCAGACATGAAAAATTTTAAGTGAATGATTTGATTGTCATTAATGTCTGGTCAAAATAGAATTTCTTTTCTATATTCTTGGTAATACAGTGAGCATTACTGGATATAATTATAAATGCATTGTACATATTTCCTTTTTAAAACAAGAATCACATGAAATAGAATATACCAGAGTTTCTGTATTTGGAGAGTACAAATCTGTAGTAGTACTACGAATAGCAAGTACTTCTGAGTACATACATATTTTTTGTACTGCAATACATCAGTTTGTGTTCTAGCAGATCTAAAGCATCTTGGCCTAACAAAGTCTGGAAGTTCTGTATGAAACTACATGCAAAATTGTCACCAAAACCGTGAAATAGCTTGAAGCCTTTCTAAAGTAGTCATGATAAAACTCAAATTTCAACCAATCTTCAACCAATACAGGAAAGACTAAATTTTCTTTGACTTTTATGAAAATGATATTATGTAATCATTGTCATTAGAGAGTATGTAGCCAAAAATGTGAGAAAGCAAGTTTATAGAAGTATGTCAATTAATAAAAATGCTGTGTTATTTTCTGTATTTTGGGTATTTGTAGCATTTCTCAGCTTTTAGAAATTAGTTATTATTTCTCTTCTCATTCTAAATAAGTATTCACTTCTTTACTTAATTTTGCATTAGTGATATTGTGTTCCTTTTCTTAAAGAGGGTCTACTAAATTATATAAGCTTCGGGCTCCACAAAACCTAGATTTGATTCTGCTCAGCATCTTAGATTTAAAACCTGCTTTCTGTACCACACTGCCACTTGAGTGGTACAAATGTTCCCTTTAAAATGTTGTATATATTTTGTTTGCTTCACAAATTAGCTGTTCTTTCAATTAAATAAGTTCCATATTAGTGCTTTCTGAATTAATGAAATTTAGCTTTATTTAACCCTGAAATCTCACTACTGAAAAAAAAGCATCAAAAATTTGTAGACTTACAAATAATATTTTAACACTCAGATTTGTTTCTCATAATAATATGCTTTAAAAACATTCCATCTGTCTGATTTGCCACAGTGAAGGGTAATATTTGCCATATCATGTTCTACTCCAGGTTTGCTATATAATTCCCTCCAGGATCTTTGGTGTAATTCAGTGAATGATAAAAGTTTTAGTGACTGATAATTTATTATCACAGTGGAAAGTTTTACATCATTTTGCCTTTGAGATAAAGTTAATAATTAAGGGTCATTTAGTCCATAAAAAACTCATTTTGTCACATTTTATTAACTGCAGATGGCCTCAGAATCCACCAGGTGCCTATAAATAAAGCTACCCATGGTAATTGTTTGCTTGGGGTAAGAATTCATTTTTATAGCATCACCTTTAGCATTTGAAGATCTTCTGCACTGACCCTAATGTTAATAGTGACTATCAATAAATTGCAATGAATTAGAGTTTTTAATCTGTTTGAATTTTACACATCTTACACTGCATCCCCAGCTGGAAGTTGGGATCTCTTCAATAGTTTCACATTATATAGCATTTTATTTACTTGAGCAAATCCTCTGTGCTTAAGGGTGGTCACCTCATTGAGGTGAGCAGTGTTCTATGAACTCTGTGGTTTGCCATCTGTCACTAAAGCATCACTTCTCCTTCAAGTCAGACCCAGAGCTCCCCCTGCACTTTCTTTCCTGGCTTTCAATATAATAATTTCATGACAGAGGGAGAGGGCTCTACTGCATAGAATCGCAGAACTTTGTTCCATAGGTTGCTGTGCAGGGAAAATGTGCAAAATAGTCTGGATATCACCAAATCAGAAGATGTGCCAACACATGGAGGTATTCTTTTATTTATTCATTCACCAAAGTTATTAAGGTCCTTTTTCACAGTAAGAACTGGACTCAGTGAGTGAATAAAATACTGCCCCCCTCCTCCCACCCCAAAAGCCCAGAGTCACAAAAGAAGCACAGTGGGTTCAGGAACAGGCACTCTTGTGGGAGCCTGGAAGGGCATTATCGTGAGGCTGGGAGGGTAGGATAGGGCCTAACTGTAAAGGGCCATAAAGAAAAGTAACGTGATTAGATGAGTATTTACCTTGCTTTTAAATAGGATTTCCTCTACACTGAGTCTTCAGCTCTGGCCCTGCCAGCCCCCTACCCCTACAATCTGGTCATTGTCTTTACCGAGACTCCTCGATCCTTCTACTTTCCTCCAAAGTTGCCTTTGGTCTTCATTTTCTTCTAGCCTGGACCAATTGCCAGCACTTTAGATCTCCTTGCTCCCTTGTCTTTCTGTTTCACCCATCTAGAAAAAGCCCAGTCAGTCCTCCTGCAGTCTCTGCCTTTGAGTACTGTTCACACGCACACAAACACACATTCATGTTGATTTTGCCACACAAATTGAGCTCTCCTCCTTCAAGAGGGCCTCAGCGGCCCAGTGGTCCTTCTGTTTCCCTAGGGTGCTACTGTTCTCTTCTCTTCTCTTCTAAAACTACTTACCTTATCACCTCCAGTGATATTTTTAGCAGATTGCTTGCTTCTTAATTCATCAAGAAAATGGAAGTTGTCAGATGGAAATTATTTCAATTTCCTGGTCTCCTTTAATCTTGTTCTGATGGAGAAGACACTTCATCTTATCCGAAGCAAAATTCTCAGTTTCTACTCTGGATCCATCTTCTTCCTTGACTCTATACTCCCAGTAGCCTTTGGTTCATCTTCTTCATCACCTCAGCTTAGCATTAATTTAGTGGATGTATATTTGTCACTCAGTATGTGATAGAACAGGGAACAAGATGCAGTGCAAACCCTTAGGGACTTAGAGTTGAACTTCTTGAGAGAACTGTCTGCATTGGCCACTTCTGCATTCTTACTTGCACTCATTCCCTACCTGGTTTCCATAATCTGGTTTCCACATCCATCAGTCCTGTGATGGTAAGGCTAATGTGTCAACTCGGCCAGGTAATTGTGTCCAGGTATTAGGTCCAGCAAACACTAGGCTAATCGTAATACAAGAGCATTTATGGACTTTGATCACCAGTTAAGTTTACTGCATGGATGGCTGATTACATCTGCATCAATCAGGGAGATTGCATCAAGAATGGATGACGCTTTTATCCAATCAGTTGACTGCCTTAAAAGGGCAAGTGATTTCAACATTCAGAGAGAATTTCCCAGCTCATCTTTGGACAGCCAACTTCTCCCAGCAACTCATCAAGGACCTTTCATCGGACTTTCATTGGAGCCCCTGGTTTGCAGCCTGCCTGCGGAACCTGGACTTGTGCATCCCCACGGTCGCATGAGAGACTCTTATAAAATCTCATATTATTGACAGATATCTCCTGTTGATTCTGTTTCCCGAGAGAACCCTGACTAATACAAGTCCTTTAAAAGTTTCCTTGCCAGGATCGCTGGCAAAACCAGTCAGTAAATCCAGTGGCACTTTCATGACTTCTCTTAAGTGCTTGTTTTGCTGTGTTCTGTCATGTGGACCACACTTTCCTTTCTAAAGCAGTGTCATCACCTGGATCCGAGACCACTCTCCTAATTTTCCTCTTAACTTTTTGTCTTCTCTTTGGCTTCCTCTTTGTCATGGCATGTTCCTTAAAAATGGTGTTTCCCAGGGATCTGCCCTCAGCCTTCTTACTGGACAACCTCACCCTGAGTGGTCTGTCTGCTCTTAAACTTCAATTACCATATTTGTGATAATGACCCCCAACTCTTTATTCTACTTCTGATTGCTTCTCCTGAGCTCTAGACCTTGCTGCCTCCAGGACATCTTCATGTGGATGGTTCACCATCCATAGATTCATCTAATTTGCTAAGTCTCAAACTGAACTAGCACCTTCTCATCCCTTTCCTCCACCAGCTCCATCTCCCGTGTTCCAGTTCTTATGAATGGCACCGCCACACACATATTTGTGTAAAACAGAAGAGCCCTTTCTCACACTATCTACATACAAGTTATTAGTCAAATTACATCAATTCATCTTTTTAATTCTTTAGAATTTTTTCACTTTTCTGTATCCCCTCTGTCACTTCCTTAATTCAAGTCATCGTCATTGCCTGTCTCCTAATGAATTGCTGTGCTTTCAGTTTACCCTCCCCCAGCAATCCATTATCCACATTACAATTGGCATGCTCTTTCATCAGATAAACTCTGCTCATGCTGCTACCAAACCTTCAATGGCCCTTGAGGTAAATCACACATACACCTTGGAATGGCATGCAAAGCCCGTCAAGATGTAGGCTTTCTGCTAGTTTCTCCAGCCCCATCCAACCCAGGCCTCCCTTATTCCCTATTTTGTAATCATTTTGGATATCCCCACTTTCTGGAAGGGCCACAAGTCTCTCTGTACTCTGAGCCTTTGCAAGTGCTCTTTGCTAGTTCTGTATTACTTCTCCCCACTCTTATTTGCATGTTTTTCAAGGCTTGAAACGGACAATACTTCTTCCAGTAAGTTCTCCCTGGGACAGATATCTGGGCTGAGACCTCTTTTGTGTGCTCTCATGTGTCCCCCATAGCATTCTTGTAACAGTTTTTAATTACCTGTTTGTTTGTGTCTGCTTTCTAGATTAGCTTCTTATGAACAGGTCCTGTCTTCTTATTGTATCTCCAGATTCTAGCACAGCAGCACCTAGTAAGGAGGTACTCAATAAATATTTGGAAAAGGGCAAATAAATGATTTTAATAGATTCTCATATCAATATCCATTTTACTTATTTCCATTTTATGATAAAATGGAAGCTGCCAAAGGCAACTAATGGTTTCCTCCCAGCTCTTCGGGGCCTTTTCTAGTTATAAAGTTAGAACCAAAACAGAGATCACTTGCTTTTTCCCAGAAGCAAGGGAATTAGAATTCTTTCTTTTCTTTTGCTTACTTGATGATGGAGTAGAATATGTTTCGAAGTGCCCGATGAGGATGAATTCAGTGTGTATTAGAATCCCACATCTGCACTGAAAATATGCATGTTTTATCTTGACACTAAGGAAATTCAATAAAAGCAAACTGTGGTTCATTGTTTCAAACAGTGATCCACACTCATTATGAAAATTAGATTCAATTTTTTCCTCTTAAGAGAAAGGATTTGGAAATATGACCCATCATTGCATTTTCATTTGTTAGAAGAAAATATTTTTCTCCTCCAATAATTCTAGATGCTGCAGAATACCACACACATTGCTTGGTGTAGATTTAGGGTCTATCAAAACCTCTGATTAATCAGTATCTTTTCTGTGTTTGTATTAATAGTTTGACATTTACAATGTTTTTAAACATTTATAAAGATGTGTATAGAAATGCTGGTAAGGATTGTGGAATAAAAGTCCTTTGTAGTCACTGTCCTAAAGGAGGCTGGAGATATGCTATGACACTGGACATGGAAAGGCTTAACTCAGAAGAGTTCTTGGGAGAAATCTCTGCTCTCTCTTTCCTTTGTTAGTCTGTTTTTCTGTCTTCTTTTTGTGGCAGTGAGGCCTGAGACATACTCTCTCAGCAGGCTTAAGCAAGGACAACAGAACATTGATCTTTATCTACCCTTTTTCCTCTTATATTCTCCTTGGAGATAACAGTATTATGCATTCTAATAAAGCATTCCATAGCAAAAACCAGTGTAAATGCAGAGAATTTGTAAGACTTGCACATCCTGCCAAACCATGCTGTTCAGACCACATTTATTATTGTTTTTTTTTTATATAGCAGTCTGAGAACATATTAACCAATAGACCTGACAGCTGCCTACTTGCACCTCATTATAGGGCTTGCAAACTCTAAAGAGTGAGACCAGAGAGATAAGCAAGAGAACTGTATAATGACCATAACTACATAATTGCCTTGAGAGCAAAGGGGGAACTTAAGATTTGGATGCTTTGTATTACTGAGAGAATGCTCCCTGGCCATGTATTTAAGATGATGAAAAGGCATGACAGCTGATTGGAACAAGGAAGCTGGTTTGGCACAGACTGGAACCTTAATTAAGGCAGGGGATGGAGGCTGCCTGGGATTCTGTGTAGCAGATGGCATTAGACAAGTAGGGAAAAGGTTTTCAGCGACAGCTTTGAAGGCAACTGGAGGTTGGAAATGCTCTGGCGAGAGCTGGAAAAACACAAGAGATTGTGAATAGCAGAATGGTCTCCAGTAGCTGTCTCTTTCTGAATGATTTCTTTTTCAAGTTATGTGTTCAGAGAGCTGTGTTGGAGAGTGGATGCCGAAATGAAAGCTTTCCTGGTCCGGATTCCGGCTTTCGTTAAAGAGACTCCCAAAACAAACCATGTGGCTGCACTTGCATAGTTGGCACTCAATGAAAACTGTTAACAGTGTCATGTGTGTTCAACTTTAAGTTGGGATGTGCACTAAATAGGAAGATGAAATATGGTTTTTATTGTTCTGTCAAGGCTCTAAATCATGTTTGAAAAAGCTGAAACAGCCCTTGGATCTCCTCTAGCTTCCTCAGTAGATGGCTGCCACTGGTAATTACATGTCCAGTAATGGCCTGCTCCCAATTTGCAGCCTCATACTGACCGCAGCATGGTTCCACTGAGAATTAAAAACAGACCTTCCTCCCCATTGGGTTCCTTTATCTATTTCCCCCATTTGTAGGGCTCATCCATCTCCCCGCTCTATGGCTAGGATTCATCTCCCAGGTGATTGTTTGTCTCATTTGCCCAAAATCTGGACAGGAGCTTCAGATGGTGCCACTGTGGGAGGTGGCCAATACTTTGGAAGCGGAGGCTGACTTGAGTCCAAAGGAACCTTGACGTTCTTTCCCCCAGCAGTTGGTAAAAAACTGGGCATTTGGCAAATTTTTAGTTGCGCTGTCATTTTCCTTTCTGTCCTGACAATTACTGCTGCTCCTATGGCCTGGGTTCTAGGAGAGTCTCCTTCGTTCAGGCCTGTGTGCCTCTTCCTTCTGGAGGAGAGAAGGGGAGACTGGTAAGAGGGCTCGTCAGAAAAGTGTCCTGGTTCCTGGATAACATGGTCTTTGCCCCTTGATTGAGGCCTTTGTAGTTCAGGCAGCTCTCCCCTCCAACCAATGTGTCATTTAGAGTCTTTGCAGTGTATGGAGACATTTGGTGACTATGTGCAAAGCTGTCTGTGGCTGTCCACCACTTTAGCGAGGAGGCATAGTTGATGAACACCCTAGCAGAGGTACTAAAGTAGGTGCCTGTGAGCAGGATTCAGCCGGCAAAGGTATTTTGTTTGCCCCACCCAGTCTTTTTAAATTGTTGGTATTTAAGGATTTCCTGGAGAAGTGTGGCACTGTGGCTTCTCTTGCAAAATTGGAAGCTTTGGCACTACCAAATTCCCAAATGGCAAAATAGCGGCTGCCCCTCTACTCAAGGCATGTGCTCTCTCACCCATGCCACTCATTAACATGGCTCTCTGGTCCCTGTAGAATTTTGGGCACAAAACTGTGCCCTAGAGCTACGCACCATGGAAACCTTCCTGTGCCCGTTGGAAGGTTCTGCAAGATCTTTCCCTTTGAAGAACTGGCAACTCCACTGACAAATTCAGGAGTCTGGAAAATGGACATTGTCATAACTGATGAGTTTATAAAAACTAGACTTGTCTCCGGGATGCTCTGTGTTTTATTGTTGCTTAGGGCCCTCCACTGGGGAAACCTTGGCTTGAGTTCTGCAGTGACTACAGTACACAAAGAAGAGTGGGATGAATATAAATTATGGCTCAGAAGCAGGGAGAGACGTCACTATAATAATTAAACATTTTAAAATTTAAGCAAAAGTCTTTTTTTAAAAATTCCCTTCATCTCTGTTGATTTTTTGAATTGTCACTACCAATATTTTGGGATGTTCAGTGATTTGAAAAAAAAAGTAGTATCTTCTGTAGACAATATGGACATAATCTCCAAGATGATCTACTCAAAACTGTCCACTTAGAATCTGAAAGAAGCACAAAGATTTCTTGTTTTGATGTTTAGCAAAGGGGAGGGGCATTCATATGGATGGCAGCCTGTAAAACAAGTAGAAGTAATTGAAGAATAACCATTTACAATCCAGGGTCATGAGATTTCTGGAAAAATTGGCCAAATGTATTGCATGTGGCTGAGAAAGAGACCAAGATAAGAAAAGAATCATACCTCTTCTAATTTATTTATACTTCACATATTTCCAAAAAGGATTTGAGGCAATTATGTTGATTATGAAGATGTCAATCTCTCATTAAAATGCAATTTCAGTGGAGCAGGTGTAGCTCAGTGGTTGAGCTCCTGTTTCACATGTATAGGGTCCCAGTTTCAATCCCCGGTACCTCCAAAAAAAGGAAAACAACAACAACAACAATTTCAGAAATGCTGAAACAGAAGGATATTTTTGTTGCTCTTAATTCACATTTAATTAATTGTGTTTGCTGCTGAAAACTCCCTCTCTGATCTTGTCTTCATTCTGGTTCATGTCTTGAGATCTGGAGATTAGTGTGTTAGAATTCCCAACACCAAAATTTGCTTGGTTACTTGTCCACATTGCTCATTAAAATTTTTTTTCTGTTTACTAACAGAGTTCTCTTTAATTGTACTACAGTCATACAATTATATATATAAAAGACCTTCACATGAATTATGTAGTTTTAAATTTTTTATTTTGGAACAATTCCATATATTACAGAAAAGTTATAAGAATCATACAAAGAATTCCCATATAAAACATTTTGTTATGCTTGCTTTATCACTCTCTTTATAGATATGTGTATACACATTCGTTTTTGAATGATTTGAGGTAGTTTGCATAACTCATGCTCCTTTACCTCGAAATACTTCAGTGTGTTTTTCCTATGAACAAGAATATTTTCTTAAATATTTACAGTTCAGTTATCAAATTCATGGAATTTAACCATTAATTCAATAGTTACAAAATCCAGTTCAATATTCAAGTTATGTCCTTTATAGCATTTTTTCCAGAACAGGAGCCAATACAGGATCATATGTTTCATTAAGTCATTCTTTCTCTTTATTTTCCTTTAATTCAAATTAATATTTAGGGAGCAGGTGTCGCTCAGTGGTTGAGTGCCTGCTTCCCTTGTATGAGGTCCGGGGTTCAATCCCTGATACTTCCTAAAAAAAAATTAATATTTAATCTCAGCCTTTTCTGTCTTTCATGCCATTGACATTTTTAAAAGTATATAGTCCAATTATTTATAAAATGTCCTTCAATTTGGTTTCTCTGATGCTTTGTCCTGATTAGTTTCAGTTTATGCATTTTGGGCTAGGATGCTGCATAAGCAATGTGCATTCCATGTCACATCTGGAAGCTGATGTCTGCTTGCCCCTTACTGATGATGTTAATTTTGGTTAAGCATTTGAAGCGTTTCTAGTTTCTCCAGTGTTTAGTAATATATTCCTTTTGCAATTAGTAAGTGATGTGTCTCATTCGATGTTAAGCTCTTAGTTAGCAGGTAGCATGCTATGTGTCTCGAGCTGAGCCTGGGACCTGGAAATAGTGAGTACTGAATACCTATTGAATAAAATGTATGTGGTTATATATCCCATTATGGTTCTCAGAGATTTTGTGATAAGGGTGAGATAGGTTTGGTAAAGGAAAGATTAAAGAAGGATAGAGGGCTAAGACTCTATACAGCTTTTTTCAAAAGCACCGAGGGGCCGGGGAGGCTCTGACCACTGTGAAACAGTGTCACAGAAGGCCACACAGATGAAGCGTAGCTGTGGGCGTCTTTCTCAGAGTAGCACCAGTCCTCCAGAATCTTGCTTCTATTCTAATTCTTCAAAGAGTGACAACATGTTAGAGAGGAAATACCTATAAGCATGATGTAGCTGTTGGGCAGTTTGATGTAATTATGAATTCCAAAAATAGATATTGGATTATACTTGAAAACTGGTCTGCTAATCTGGGCATGTTAGGTTATGATTAGGCCATTAACTGGGCCACGTCAGTAGGGCATTGAGCCCCACCCCTTGGTAAGTGTGGTCTCAAGTATAAAAGACAGCAAAAGACAGTGTTGGAGACGTTTTGATGTTGGAGTCTTGAGCTGGAGCCCCGGGAAGTAAGAGAGCTTGGTCGTGAGGAAGGAGAGAAGGCCCCAGGATAGAGACGAGCCATTCGCCTGATAGTTCACAGCTGGCCTTGTGGAGAGAGGCAAAGCCTAGAGAGCCTCAAAGTCTATAGCTGACTTTGTGGAGGAAACAGAGGTGCTGAGCCCAGAGAGAAACGCAGCCCCGGGAAGAGAAGAACCCAAGAAGCCTAAACCCTGGCAAACATCGGCAGCTGTCTTGCGCCAACACGTGGCAATGGGCTTTGGTGAGGGAAGAAATTTACGCTTTATGGCCTGGTAACTGTGGACTTCTATCCCTAATAAATACCCTTTATAAAGACTAACCGATTTCTGGTATTTTGCATCAGCACCCCTTTGGCTGACTAATACACATGATAAAGTAAAAGCCATGTGATTTGCTACAAGTGTGAAATATAATTTTAAAAAATGCTTCAGTTTCCGTTATTTTAGATTACCCTCATATTTTAAAATACCATATTTCATCATATCTAATACCTCGCATTATTTGTGTACCATAAAGAAAGAAAGAAGAGATGCAAATTCAAGTGTAACAAATTATTTCTTATCACTTAAAATATTTTATGTCATCCTTATCAAAATAGGTCTTTTAGTTATTCAGGCAGAGTTATCTCTCATGCATACATAAAAAGAGAAATAAATGGGTTGAGATATGCCTAAAACTTCACAGGCAGAGTCCAACTCTTTGAAATCACGTTATTTTCTCTGAGTCGAGGTTTGTGCTTTTTGTACAGTGTTATTCTCTGTGCTTGGGGTTGCAGGATTGCTAGAAAGTGTGTTCTGCTTTTGGTTCTGGAATTTTCTTCCTACTTACTGACACCCATTCTGCAGATTTTAGTGCTGCCACTGTCTTGATCTTACCAGCATGTAGTAACAACCATGAGTTACATTCCTTCCTCAAATGGTCCCTAAGTGCGTTTAGACAGAAACGTTGAGGGGCAACAGTCATCAACAGTAAAATCAGACTGAACAACCAAGTTCCCTAGTGCACAGATAACTAAATCACAACTGCTGCCTTGTCTAAGATGCCTGGAAGATGCCAGCGATTCTGAGGTGCCAGTGAATTCAGAGATGTTAAAATGTGAAAACAGAAAGTAGGTCCTTAGAATTGATGAAGTGCAGCCTGTAAATAGCGTGTTGAAAAGTACTTAGGACTAAAACGATATTGTGGTGAGGACGTGCAATCAGGCATGGGCACTCTGTTCCTTGTAGAGTAAATTGTTACCTTCTGGACTAAAGGTCAACGAAAGGTTTAAATAGCCGTAGTTGTATAAGTACCCTTTGACCTCAAATATTTTTATTTTTTTTAAAAATCAAACTCAATTCTAAGAAAAGAACCATAGAGGCAGTTAAATATTTACAAAACAAGTATTCATCACAGAATTATTCATAAAAATGAAAAAATGGGAAACAACTTAAGTGTTCCTATGCATGAGAATGGAATAAAATAGAGTTTTCAAAGAATACTTAGTAATATGAAAAAATACACTTCCCACTTCTGGATACAAAAAGTTATACATACAGTTTGTTTGCAATTTTATTTAACAGTATATTAGGAGGGAGTAATATAGCAGGATGAGGGAAAAAAACTGGTACTGAGATGGTTTCTTTCCAAGAATTCTCCTTAAACAGCAGGGAGGGAGAGGCTTTTCCTGTCTTATAGGTCTAAAACTCTTCCAAAGTTTCTATAACAGAAGCAACAGATTAAGTTTCTATAACAGAAGCAACAAATTAAAATTGACTTTCTCTTATAGACTGACTTTCCCATCCATCCAATAACTTGCCGTTTCTACCTCAAATGTTTTGTGACGGGGACCTGCACCAGAGCCATGGCCTTCTAACATTCCTTACTGAGGACTCAGGCATGGCTGAACTCATGGGTAAACTTGGGAGTCAGGCCAGGTGGAGAAGAATCTGTTGATTCGCATGGGGCGCTGAGGAGCGTCCTGGTAATAAACTCAAATCATATCAGCACCTAGGAACCAGAGATGCATGGGCATGCCTGCTGACCTGGACAGGGGCTGGCGGGGGTGGGGATGACAAGGGAAGGGTGGGTGGGCTGTGCAGGATGCCGAGAAAAGTCATTCCATCAAACAAGTACCAGGCAAGAAGGGCAGTGGCGTGGGAATTCTGCATAGAACTAGGTGGCTCTTTTCAAATCTGCAGCCAGCCCAGATTGCAAATGGTTGTCTGGGCCTTATAGACCATGCTCTGTAACAGATGGGAGCAGAACCTCTTTGGAGCACTGCTAGCCAGGTCTCCCCATTCCTCACAGATCAGACCGTTGCATCTTCTACCAGTAAAGAACAACTATGGCTGGGGTTGTCACCAGGCAGCTGGGAGAGATTAAGGCAACCAGCTCACATGAGGTGACAAGGGCCAGAGGGGGCTTTATAGGGGAGAGAGGTCCTGTGTGAGAATGTGAAGGAGAAAGCCCACCAATCTGGGTAATTCACACTTATTGGCAGGCCTGTGTCCATAGGCTGAGGAGGCATGGAGAAGTTTGGGGCTTCCTTGCTAATTATTCATTCAGCAAATATTAATTGAGCCCCTACTCTCCACTACAGTGTGCTATTGATCCCTGCACTGGTTACAGACAGTCTAAGGCAAAGGGGGCTGCTGAGTACCTGCTGGAACTTTGCACCAGCCTTCCATTGTGTCTTCTGTTTTCAGGTGCCCCCACGAGCCCAATGTAGAAATTACTTTCTTGCTAATAGAAAAGACAACTTCTTTTGTCTTTGTGTAAAATATTAGTTTTTTCCAATGATTTCCACAAGCCTTATGATATAAGAAAGTTTTTTTCAGTGACTTTCAGAATCAACTCCATGATGAACCACCGATCCCTTGAGAGAACTGTGACTCCTACCTCCCCATCTGCTAACCTGTGTGAGTGCTTGGTGGTGGTAGTTTTCTTTTTTAATTAACAATTTATTGTGAAAAAGAAAATACAGAAAGAGGTGTGCCACATTGAAGTACTAGTGTCATTCGAGTTAGTAATATGTTATCTAATTTAAAAAACTGGGAATCCTGGAGAATTGTCTTCATCCTCTTTGAACTTTTTGGCACATGTGCTCAGTGGGGATATGTGCTTTTAGACTCATGAACCTAGTGGGAGCTGCTAGATCTGCTTGTCTCTGGTAGCAAACATCACCCAAACAAGTGTCCTTTTAAAAACATGTTTGAAAAATGTATCAATAGATTTACATGGTAAAAGAAAAATGCAAATATATGAAAAAGCATATAATGAAAAGTAAGTCTTTTCCCTATTCTAGATCCCCAGTTTCACGTGCCTGAAACAACCTAGGTTAATGGCTTTATTTATGTACATAAAAGCATACTATTACTGTACAACAAACTACCCCAAAATTAGTAACATAAAAAGGCATCCATTATACAATGCTCACAAATTCTGTGATTCAGAAATTCATAGAGGGCACAATGGGCTGATTTTTCTCTCTTCGTGATGTCTGGACCATCAGATCAGAAGACTTGAGGTTGGGGATCTGGAATCAACTGAAGGCTCATTTCCTCTCATGTCTGGTGCCTGGGCTGGGAGAACTTGAAGACCAGGCCTGCTGACCCCAGCCTCTGTATATGTCCTCCCCGTGTCACTTGGCTTCCTCACACCATGGTGGCCTGGTCTCAGGATAGTTGCATAGTTGCACTTCCTACATGGTGGCTATGGGCTCAAGGCATGGATCTTCCAACCAAGAAGAAGTAAGCGCCCTTGCCTTTTCTTACTTAGCTTTGGAAACCACACAGTCTCTTTTCTGCTGTCCAGATTTAAGAGGAGGAGACATAGATCCTATCCCTTGATGATCAAGGTCACACCATGGAATGGAAGAATTGTTGCAGCTCTCTTTCAAAAATACAATCAATATGTAATCTTCCTTTCCCCCAAATGAGAGTATATTCTACTTGGAGAAAATAAAATCTACCATAAGTGATATAATATCAACTTAAAGTATTAAAGTCACTATTAGAATAGAATCAAATCACTGTCGCTACTAGTGATTTGATTCTATTCTAATATGAGCCCTGTTAAAAAGTTGCTTTGTGACATAACCTAAGTTCTTTTCATAAAAAGAGAAGACTGTAATATTTTCCCAGGTCTAAGTTTAGAAAAGGTGCTTTGACTAATAAAATATAGATCTCTCCATTTATCAACTGCATAGTAATGAACTGTTTGGGCAAACAACATTTACATAAACAGTCACCTACTGTTGAACAGTTAGTGGTTTTCAGTCTTTTGATATCACAAACAATGATGCAATAAATATTTTTATTGTATCTCTTTATGCATATATCCCAGTATATTTGTAGGATATATTCTTAGGAGTGGGATTCCTAGGTCAAAAGATACATGAAATTTTCATTTTGGTAGATATTAATCTAGTTTCTTAGCATCAAGATTAATTTTGACTGTGTGTGATTAAAAAACCCAAATAACAATGGCTTCAACATAGAAGAAAATTCTTTTCCCTATAAAAGAATTTGGAGGTAAAAAACCCAAATTAGTGATGTCTGTGCTGTCATTAAGACATCCAGCTCTCGGCTCTGCCATGTCTAAGGTGTGACCTTTTTCTTCCTAATCCTAAATGGCTACTTGCCATCTCATCCAAGTTCCCAACAGCAAGATGGAGCAAAGGGGGAAGAAAGGCCACCTGCTCTCCGGCGGTTTCTAGAAATCATGCACAACACTTCTTATATCTCACCAGCCTGAAACTTAGATATACAAACCTGTGGGACATTGGGGAATGTGTCCTTCTACGATGTGGTCATGTGCCCCGGTAAAATCATGGTTCTTATTACTAAGGAAGAAGGTTAGATGGAATACCAGTAGGCAGCTAGCAGTTTCTGTGTCAGTTCTTTTTTTTTTTAAAAGATTTATTTTTTTATTTATTACATATCCCCCCCTTTCTGCTTGTTCTTGCTGTGTTCATCTTTGCATTCTTCTGTGCCTGCTTGGCTCCCCCTGCTGCAGCGACCGGCCGAGTCAGCTCACCGCGTGGCGGCCTACCTGCTTGCAGCGGCTTGCCCTGCTCACGGGGGCTTGCCCTGCCTGTGGCGGCTTTGCCCTGTCCAAGCAGCTTGCCTTCTCAAGGCGGTCTGCCCGCTTGAGGAGGCCCCAGTAACCAAACCCGGGGCCTCCTATGTGGTAAACTGGCG
>PVKH010012023.1:0-17477 GCA_004027955.1 Chaetophractus vellerosus | reverse complement strand
ATAGGGCTACCTATTTTTTGTTTTTGTTTTTGTTTTTCAGGGAACCGTGATGGTCCAGTGTGTGCAGCCACCAGCATAGGGGAGGAGGTGAGATTATTGGGGCCAGGCCTTGGGAGACCCTGAAGCGCTGGCTAAGGAGATTGAACTTGTTCGAGAGGCAGCGGGGTTCCCCAGGCCCAGCTCGGCTTCGCTTTCCCCTTCTGAACAATCTGGACCAAAATATCCCCCACTCAATGTCCTCGCCTTAGGAGGGTTATGCTGAGGAGTTTCGCAGTGAAATCCCATGATGTCTGCAACCTACAACCAAATAGTTCAGCAAAACATCTCATACACAGAGACACAGGGACAGGGAAAGAGACAGAGGCAGACATACAGAGAGAAACAGAGAGACACAGAGAGACAGAGAGAGAAACAGAGAGAGTCAGAGAAAGGCAGAGAAAGACAATGTGGCAAAGCATTGACAATTGTTTAATCTAGGGGAAGAATATAGGGGTGTTCATTATACTGTTCTTTTAACTTTTCTGAAAGTTTGCAAGTTCCTACAATAAAAATCATGATTAAAGAAGAATATCAAAAGGGGGGGGGCAAGATGATCGCAGAGTAAGGAGCTCCTGGAGTCAGCTCATCCTACAGGGCAGATAGTAATCACCCAGAGCTACCTAAAGCACTTCTTTGGGGGACTCAGGAGACCAGGAGAGCATCCTGCAACATCCCTGAAAGAATGGAAGGAGGAGACTGCACATCTGCAGTGAAGTTGCATGAGTAGAGCCCTCCACACCACAGAGGCCGGTGCCCATCCTCCACTGGCAGCACAAGCCACCTCAGGAGCTATTCCAGGGCTGAAGTTGGAAGCTCTATTTCCCCAAAACAAGGGAGAAAGAGACAGTTGGGCACCAACTTTAGATACTGATTAGTAAACATGGCTGACTAAAGTATCATCCTAAGAACAGCTAAAGTTTGAACCTGTCCAAGTCAGAAGGAGGCCGGTAGCTGCCATTTTAACTCCACCTCCAGCACGAGGGGAAGCTGGGCTGACTGAAAATCACAGTGAAGGTATGGACCAGCTTCTTTCCACCAGATCAGGCTGCAGCCCTCGCCTAGACTTCAGCCCCACCTCCGGCAGGGGGGAAGCTGGCGGGCCCTGCAACAGCCTCTCCTGGTAACTGCAGGTGCTTTTGGCTGGCACAGACTGTATAGTCAGACACCTGGGACTCCATCCCCACACCAAAATAGGATAGGAGAGGAGCTGTGTTTCCTCAGCTTCTCTGGGCAACTGCAGGCTCTTTCAGTCTGCACAAACTGGTTTGTTGAGCACCTTTGATTCCATTTCCACCCCTTACCTCCACAGGATAAGAGGGGACTGGGGTTTCTTCAGCATCTCTGGGCAACTGCAGGCACTTTTGGCCTGCACAGACTGGATCGTCGGACACCTATAATTCCATCCCCACCCCGCAATGAGATAGGAGAGGAGCTGTGTTTCCTCACCCTCTCTGGGCAATTGCAGGCACTTTCAGCTCACATGAACTAGTTTGTTGAGCACCTTCAATTTATCTCCAACCCTGCCTTCCCCCCATAGGATAAGAGGGGCCTGGTGTTTTCCTCAGCCTATCTGGGCAACTGCAGGTGCTTCTGGCATGCATGAACTTGACTGTTGGGTGCCTGTGGCTCCTTCCCCACTCCCAATAGGACAAGAGGTGGGCAGTGTTTCCCCAAGGACTCTGGATAACTACAGGTGCTTTTGGCACACAAAGACTGACTAGTCAGGCACTTGTAGCACCATCAGCACCCCCAAGTAGGATAGGAGGGGAGCTGTGTTTTCTCAGCCTTTCCAGGCAATGGCAGGCACTTTGGCCTACACAGACTGGACTGTTGGGTGCCTTGGATCCACCCCTACCCTCCAATAAGATAGGAGGAGATTGGTGTTTCCTTAGCCTCTCCAGGTAACAGCAGGCACTTTCAGCCCACACGGACTGGACTGTTGGGCACCTGTGGTTCCATTCTCACCCCCTAAAGGGCAGAAGGAATGGTGCTCCTTCAGGCTCTCAGGGCAACTGCAGGTGCATACAACCCAAATGGATTAGGTTATTGGCCACTCCAGAGAGTCCATCCCATCCTCTGGCATGGGAGGAAGGGGGCCAGTGCTACGTCAGTCTACCTGGGCAACTGAGGGCATTTTGGACCCACACAGCATAGATTGCTGCCCATACCTGCAGCTCCATCCCCACCTCAGGCAGGGGAGGAAAGGGTGTGAAGCTGCATCAGTCTCTCCAGGAAACTGCAGAGAGTCTTGGCCACATGGCTTGGATTATTACACACAGCTGTGGCTCTGTCCCTACCCCAGACAGAGGAGAAAGGTGGGAGAAGCTTCATCGGTCCCTGGGGCAATGTGGGCAGCTTCAGCCTCCAGAGCTTACAAAATAAATCCTCAGCTCCTACTACACAACCAGTGGGAGAAAGGGCAAGAAAGCCCTAAATTAAAGAGATAAACTGTGCCCAGATTAAATACATCTAGTAAGTCAGATGTCAAGTTACCAACAAAAAAATTACAATCCATACCAAGAAACTAGATATGGCTCAGTCAAAGGAACAAGATAAACTTCCAGATGACATAAACGATGTTCAAACAAATTTGAATATGTTCAATGAGATGGCTAAAAAGATTAAGGATATTAAGAAGACACTGGGTGAGCACAAAGAATTTGAAAGCATACATAGAAAAATAGCAAATCTTATGGGAATGAAAGGCACAATAAATTAAATTGAAAATACACTGGAGGCAAATAACAGCAGATTTGAGGAGGCAGCAGAAAGGATCAGTGAGCTTAAAGACATGGCTTCCAAAAGCAAACATGCAAAGGAACAGATGAAGAAAAGAATGGAAAGAATTGAACAAGGTCTCAGGGAGCTAAATGACAGCAAGAGATGTGCAAACATATGTGTCATGGGTGTCTCAGGAGAAGAGAAGGGAAAAGAGACAGAAGGAATATTTGAAGAAATAATGGTAGAAAATTTCCCAACCCTATTGAAGGACATAGATATCCATGTCCAAGAAGCACATCATACTCCCTTCTGAATAAATCTGAATAGACGAACTCTGAGACATATACTAATCAGAACGTCACAGGCCAAAGACAGAGAGGATTCTGAGAGCAGCAAGAGGAACATATAAGGGATAACATATAGGGATACCCAATAAGATTATGATTTCTCACCAGAAAGAAGGCAGTGTATAATATATTTAAGATACTGCAAGAGAAAAACTGTGAGCCAAGAATCTTATTTCCAGTAAGATTGTCTTTCAAAAATGGGGGTGAGTTTAGAATATTCACAGATAAACAGGAACAGAGAGAATTTGTAACCAAGAGACCAGCTTTGCAGGAAATATTAAAGGGAGTGCTACAGCCTGAGAAAAAAAGACAGGAGAGAGAGGCTTGGAAGAGAGTCTAGAAATGAAGATTATACCAGTAAAAGTAATTAAAAGTGTAAAAAGAGGGGTGAAAATAAAATATGACAGATAAAGCTCAAAGGTCAAAATGGGTGAAATAGAGGATTGTGGGAAGATGGCAATGGACAAACAGGAAGAGCTGAATGCTCTCACAAAAACAACAGAGAAAGATCCAAAAGCTGTCTCCAGGACCCGCTTTGGGGGTCCACAGACCAGGAAAGTGCTACACAACTCCAAGGATGGTAAGGGACAGAGAGACAAAGAAGCCAAAAAGACAAATGTGAGTTACCAAGCCCCTATGGCAGCCAGGAAGGGCTCCCCTCACCACCCCCAAGATATTAGCTGGGGTAAAACACCTGGCTGATGGTAGCCAACTGAGAGGGGAGCAGACATCTTCCTCCCTGTCAACTGTTTCGAGGGAAAAGGGAGGGGAGGTCGGGGTGCTCTTCTACTGTGAATTCAGCCAGCAGAGCCTGCTTTGAATCTCTGATCTGGAGATTCAACACAGGAACACAGGAAAGCCGATACTGAAATACCACCATGAAAAGGTGTGTTGACTAGCACCGTCTGCTGGCCTATCTGGAAACTGCATGGACAAAAACTGTTCACACTCTCTGTATCCAACCCCTGAGAGAAAATCTTTACCCCACCAGTGAGACCCTGGCTTGATTTTGAAAACTGAATCAAGTTTTAGGACTGAGAATAAGTTGAATCAAATAGTAAAGAAGAGCTGTGAGGGGAAAATCAATAGGCAAAAGAGAGAAATTAGCCACCAGAATAAATACACCAACATATTCAGATGCCTGGACATCAGCAAAAAATTACAAGCAATACTAGGAAACAGGAAGAGATGGCCCAGCAAAAAGAGCAAACCAAATATCCTGGAGAGATACAGGATTTAAGACAATTAATCAGTGATAATCACACAACTCTCCTAAATCACTTCAAAGAATTTAAAGAAAATATGACTAAAGAAATAAAGGATATTAAGAAGACACTGGAGAGCATAAAAAACAATTTGAAAGCCTGCAAAGAAAAGTAACAGACATTATGGTAGTGAAAGACACAATGGATGAGATTTAAAATACATTAGAAGCACTTAAGAGCAAATTTGAATTGCTTGAAGACAGAATTAGTGATTTTGAAGACAGAATATCTGAACTGGAAAAGACAGGAGAACAGAAAGAGAAGAGAATGGAAAAAATGGAATAGAGTCTCAGGGAATTGAATGACAAGCAAAACACATAAACATTTGCATTATTGGTGTCCCAGAACGAGAAGAGAATGGAAAAGGGGCAGAAAGAATATTTGAGGAAAGAATGACTGTGAACTTCCCAACCCTTATAAAGGATGTAAATATCAATATCTAAGAAGGACAACATACCCCAGACAGAATAAATCCAAATAGACCTACCCCGAGACACTGACTATTCAGAATGACAAATATCAGAAATAAAGAGAGGATTCTGAAAGCAGCCAGAGAAAAGCAAAGCATCACATATTTATTATATATTATCAAGGGAAACTTGACAAGATTAAGTGTTGACCTCTCATCAGAAGCCATGGAAGAAAGAAAAAAGTGGTATGATGTACACAAGGTATTGAAAGAGAAGAACTGCCAGCCAAGAATTCTGTATCCAGCCAAGCTGTCCTTCAAAAATGACAGTGAGGAGTTCAAAGTCTTTACAGACAAACAAAAACTGATAGAATATGTTACCAAAAGACCAATTTACAGGAGATACTAAAGGGGACGCTGCAGCCTGAAAGGAAAACACAAGGGTGAGAGATTTGGAGAAGAGTTTAGAAATGAAGATTATTAGGAAGGGTAAACTAAAGGATAAGAAGACAGACAATAGAACAATATGACAAAAGAGAGCGGAAAGACAAAATGGATGAAACAATTCGAAGTTTTCAAGCAGTCCTTCACATCTATCCAATGAACTCTGAAATGTGGAGAGAAGACCTTTGTTGGGCAAGAACACTCCAGGAGCAGCAGCAAGTGGCACAGAGGATTAAAAAGAGTGAATCATCAGTAGAAGTAACAGATTTCTCACCAAAGTCAGTTACTGATTATGACTTTGAAAGTGAAGAGATTGTTGCTGCTTGAGCAGCTATTGCTGAGAAACAGAAGAAGCTTCAACAAATAAAACAATGGTAATTGTGTCTGCTTCTGGGACTGTAGAGACTGTAACTGAGAAGGAAGATGGTGCTCCAACACCAGATGGCTCTGATTTTTTATCAAAGCTTGATGAAGGAAAATGCATAGCATGAATTATTTGAATGTCTTTTTAAATTATCATTTAAAGTTTTAGACATAGGAACATTTATTCTGGGGAAACAGGGCAAAACTCCTGTTTGTAAGGTAAGTTTTTCAGATGAAGCATATAAATCTAAATGGTAACATTATTGTAGGGTGTTTGGACTATGCTTTGATAAGTTATGGTTTATATTTAAGATTAGAATTCTGAGCAAAATGTTTTTGATGTATAAATTTAATTTAATCCAAATACATGGATGGATACATTTTAAAGATACAACTTGAAAAGTAAATTCTTGAATAGTAAATAACTTGGTAGGTGTTATTTTTTTAAAATGGGTGAAATAAGAACTGCCTTTACAGGAATAACATTGAATGTTAATGGATTACACTCCCCAATCAAAAGACACAGACTGGTAGAATGGATAAGAAAATATGAGCCATCTATATGCTATCTACAAGAGACTTACCTTAGACCCAAGGATACCAATAGATTGAAAGAAAAAGGCTGGAAAAAGTTATTCCATGCATGCAGGAACAACAACAACAAAGCTGAAGTAGCTTAACTTATATCAGATGAAATACACTTTAAAAGCAAAGTTGTTATTAGAGAAAAAGAAGGACATCATATATTAATAAAAAGGGCAATTCACCAGCAAGAGATAACAATCCTAAATGTATATGCAACTAACCAGGATGCCCCAAGATACATGAGGCAAACACTGGCAAAATTTAAGGGAGGAATAGATATCTATACAATAATAGTTGGAGACCTCAATACACCACTTTCAGTATTGGTAGAACTTCTGGGCAGAGGATCAACAAAAAAACAGAGAGATTGAATAATATGATAAATGGACTAAACCTAATAGACATATACAGAAAATTGCACCCCAAAACAGCAGGATATATATTCCTCTCAAGTATTCATGGATCTTTCTCCAGGATAGACCATATGTTGGGTCACAAAGCAAATCTCAATAAACTCAACAAGATCGAAATTATACAAAACATTTTCTCTGATCATAGTGGAATAAAGTTGTAAATCAACAAAAGGCAGTAAAAGGAAAATTTCACAAACGTGGAGATTAAACAACACACTCTTAAATAATCAGTGGGTTACAGAAGAAATTGTGAGAGAAATCAACAAATATCTAGAGACAAATGAAAATTAGAATACAACATATCGGAACCTATGGGATGCAATGAAGGCAGTGCTGAGAGGGAAATTTATAGCCCTTAAGTGCTTACACTAAAAAAGAAGAAAGAGCTAAAATAAATGACCTAACTACACAGCTGGAGGAACTAGGGAAGGAATAGCAAACCATTCCCAAAGCAAGTAGAATGAAGGAAATAACCAAGATCAGAGCAGAAATAAATGAAATTGAGAACAACAACAACAACAACAACAAAAGAGAGAGAATAACAAAACAAAAAGTTGGTTCTTCAAGAAGTTTAACAAAATCTACAAACCTTTAGCTAGACTGACAAAGAAAAATAGAAAAAAGATTCAAATAACTAAAATAAAAAATGAAAATGGGGGCATTACTACTGATCCCACAGTAATAAAAGAGATCATAAGTGGATACTATGAACAACTGTTCACCAACAAACTAGACAATGTAGATGAAATGGAAAAATTCCTAGAAACACACGTATAACCTACACTGACCCTAGAAGAAATAGAAGACCTCAACAAACCAATCACAAGTAAAAAGATTGAAACAGTCATCAAACAACTCCCCAAAATGAAAAGCCCAGGACCAGATGCTTTCACAGGTAAGTACCACCAAGCAGTCAAAGATTTAATACCAACCTTACTCAAGCTCTTCCCTCAAAAAATTGAACAAAAAGGAATGCTAACAAACTAACTCTATGAAGTCAATATCACCCTCATACCAAAGCCAGGTAAAGACATTATGAGAAAAGAAAATTACAGACCCATTTCCCTAAATGAATACAGATGCAAAAATCCTCAACAAAATACTTGCTAATTGAATCCAGCAACACATTACAAGAATTATTTATCATGATCAAGTGGATTTTATACCAGGCAAGCAACAGTTGTTCAACACAAGAAAATCAAACAGCATAATACACCACATTAATAAATCAAAGAAGAAAAATCACATGATCCTATCAATTGATGTAGAAAAGACATTTGAAAAATACAGCATCCTTTCTTGATAAAAATATTACAAAAGGTAGGAGTTGAAGGAAACTTTCTCAATATGATAAAGGCCATATATGAAATACCCACAGCTAACATTGTACTCAATGATGAAAGACTGAAAGCTTTCCCCGTTGAGATCAGGGACAAGACAAGGATGTCCACGGTCACCACTGTTGTTCAATATAGTGCTAGAGATTCTAGTTAGAGCAATCAGATAAGAAAAAGAAATAAAGACACCCAAAGCAGAAAGAAAGAAGTAAAACTTTCACTATTCACAGATGATTTGATCCTAATACCTAGAAAGTCCCGAAAAATCTACAACAAAGCTGCTTGACCTAATAAACGATTTCAGTTGTGTCAGTATATAAGATCAATATGCAAAAATCAGTGACGTTTATATATATTAGTAATGCACAATCTAAGGAGGAAGTCAGAAAAAATTCCATTTACAATAGCAACTAAAAGAATCAAATATTTAGGAATAAACTTAACCAAGGGCATAAAACACTTATATTCAGAAAACTACAATGCATTGCTAAAAGAAATTAAAAAAGAGTTAAATAATTGGAAGAACACTCCATGCTCATGGATTGGAAGACTAAGTATCATTAAGATGTCGACTCTTAATATATTGATTTAATGCAGTCCTGATAAAAATTCCACCAGCATTTTTTTAAACAAATGGAAAACACAATTATCAAACTTATTTGGAAGGATAAGGAGCCTAGAATAGCCAGAAACATCTTAAAAAGGAAAAGCAAAGTTAGTGGACTTTCACTTCCAGGCTTCAAATCATATTACCAAGCTACAGTGTTAAAAAAAAAAAATAGCATGGTATTGGCATAAAGATAGACACATAGACCAATAGAACCAAATTGATTGTTCCGAAACAGACCCTCACATCTATGGTCAAGTGATTTTTAACAAGCCTGTCAAACCCACCCAGCTGGGTAAGAATAGTCTATTCAACAATGTTGCTGGGAGAACTGAAAATTTGTAGCCAAAAGAAAGAAAGAGGACCCCTATCTCACACCTTATACAAAAATTAACTCAAAATGGATCAAAGATCTTCGTCCGTCAAGAAGATTAAAAGGCAGCCCACTCAATGGGAGAAAAGATTTGGAAACCACATATCTGATAAGGGTTTGATTATCTCTATTCTATATAAAGAGATCATACAACTCAACAATAAAAGAGCAAGCAATCCAATTTTTAAAAAATGGGCAAAAGACTTAAATAGACATTTCTCCAAAGAGGAAATACAAATGGCCAAAAAGCACATGAAAAAAATGTCCCATATCACTAGCTATTAAGGAAATGCAAACCAAATCTACAATGAGATATCTCACAGAGCATAGAATGGCCATTATTAAAAAAAAAAACAACAAAAAAAAAAAACGATAAGTGCTGGAGAGGATGTGGAGAAATAGGAACACTCCTTCACTGTTGGTGGGATTGTAAAATGGTGCAGCCTCTGTGGAAGACAGTTTGGCTGTTCCTCAAGAAGCTAAAAATAGAACTGCCATATGACCCAGCAATTCCTCTACTAGGAATGTATCCAGAAGAACTGAAAACTGTGACATGAACAGTCATCTGCACACTGATGTTCATAGCGGCGTTATTCACAATTGCCAAAAGATGGAAACAACCCAAGTGTGCAGCAACCAATGAATGGATAAGCAAAGGTGTAGCATATACATATGGTGGAATACTATGCTGCTGTAAGAAGAAATGAAACTGGGACACATGATAACACGGATGAACCTTGAAGACATTATGCTGAGTGAAATAAGCCAGACACAAAAGGACAAATATTGCATGATCTCACTAATATGGGCTAAATACGAAGAATAAATGCAGGGGGTTAAACCTAGAGTATACCGGGGCCGGCTGTAGTCCAGTGGATAGGGCACTGGTACATCACATGGGAGACCCCGGGTTCAGTTCCCGGGGACCTCCCAAGCGGGCAGACTGCCTG
Organism: Chaetophractus vellerosus; assembly: GCA_004027955.1. NCBI lineage: Eukaryota > Metazoa > Chordata > Mammalia > Cingulata > Chlamyphoridae > Chaetophractus > Chaetophractus vellerosus. The sequence continues at coordinate 7,624 of PVKH010012023.1, read as the reverse complement.
AGAAGACAAAGCCGCCGTGGGCAGGGCAAAAAGCCGCCACGGGCGGGGCAAAGCCACCACGGGCAGGGCAAAGCCGCCACGAGCACAGTGAGCCGCCTGTGAACAGAGCAAAGCCGCCTGCGAACGGAGCAAAAAGCCACCCGGGAACGGAAGCAGACCCGCCCATAAGTGGGGCAAGCCGCCTGCGCAGTGAGCTGAATCGGTGCGTCGCCGCAGTGGTGTGGGGGGAGACAAAGAAGGACACACACACAAAAAAAATGAACACACAGCAAGAGCAAGCAGAAAGGGGAGGGATATGTAACAAAAAAAACACCTGGAGTATAGAGTATTAGGAGATAAGAGGAGGGCTGTGAAGCAGTACTGATGCTTAATGTATGTGGAAGTTTTGATTAACTTGACTACAACTGTGTGGAAATGGAGAGAGTTGGTGGTAACCCATTATAGTGAGTGGTAGCTGGTTTATAAATAGGATTGTGGCTGGAAAGGGTAGTCTAGGGATGTAAATGTCCATTGAAAGGAAGCTGGAGGATAATCTAGGGACTGAATAACACAGTGAACCCAGAGGAGGATGAGAATTGCGGTTGATGGTACAGATGCAGGAATGTCCTCCTGGCCCCACCCTCTAACGCCCAGCAGCCACCGTCAGTGCAGGAGGCAGGACAACATCACAAAGGCTCTGCTGACACCACAGCCTCCAGCAAGCTGACCTATGACCCTCAGGAGCACTGCCTTGCCAACCTGATGTCCAAAGGAGCCCTCAAAGGATGCTGTGAGCAGACTTTGACTATTTAGATCAGGTGTCCGTATCTTCGGTGGTGTAATCATTTGATTTAAATAAAGAATATGCAACCAGTGCCGTTCTTTCTACTGCATTGGTGGCACCACTGTCCCTTTCACAATTTATTACTTCTAAACAAATGAAACTTATTCCAACCTGACAATAGATCATCATAAACTAAACATGACTGATTTGAAGAGAGCCAGAAAGGCTCAGAAATCATCTCTGCCTGGCACATTCTGGTCTACTCCGCACCTCAAATGTCCCTATAAAATGGCGCTGCACTGAACCAGGAGGCTTTCTGCATTTTAAAACAGAGCCCTTCAGCACACCGTCGGCTAATCAGAAATTAGCTTAGCGACTCTGCATGAAAGCCTCGTGTGCCTGTATTGCACCTCTGTAAATGTGGGAGCACACGTAATACGTATACCTGAAGAGCTAAGCAAAATGGAGTAAGAGTGAATTAATGCATGCATTAACACGGGTACAAGGGCAACACTCCAAGAAAACTGAATTCAAGCTCCGAAAGTAAGTAAGGAAAGTCAGCCAACTAAATCCACTTCAGTGGCCTCTGGACCTCCACATTTTTTAATCTTTTTTTTTTCTTTGTAATAGGATTTGTTTTTTAGAACAGTTTGAGATTTATGGAAAAGTTGTAAAGATAGTACAAAGAAGTTCCCATACAGGTCCACCCAGGTTCTCCTATTAGTAACATCTTACTATGAATATAAATGAACATATTTATGTAATTAATGAACCAACACTAATATGCTATTATTGATTGCAGTCCACAGTTAATCAGATTGCCTTGGTTCTTAGCTACTGAGCTTTTCCACTCCCGAGATCCCATCCAAGATGCCACATGACCTTTAGTCGTCAGGTCTCCAGAGGCTCCTTTTGGGCCATAGTAGTTTCTCAGACATTCCTTGGTTTCAATGACCTTGACAGTTTTGAGGCACATCTTGTTTTGGCCTAATTTCCAAGCTTTCCTATTTCTCCCCCTTCCTCCATATAAAACTGTAATCCTCCAACATTGCTAAAATGCTTTTGATGGACTTTGCAAGAGATTTCTATTATAACATCAGAGCAATTGTGATTGACTCGTAGTTATACTTAAAACATGCATTTACTAATAGATTGGGGCATTTGTATGCAAAATTGCTTTCTGGTAATTAGGTATTTTGAGATGTGTTGTACAACACCAATTTTCATTTTATTTAAAATTGCAGTTTACTACAATTATAACATAATCCTTTTATTTTGGATCAGTCTGATAATTATTATGTATTATAGGCATAATCTCAACAACCCTGTATTCTTACCCCCCCCTCTTCCTGTAAAGACATAACAATTGCCTGAAAACCAGAGTTGGAAGGAAACTCTTAGAGGGAAGAGCTTGTGGGCTGGCCTTCTCTCACTCTCCTTGCTTCCAGAGCACAAAATTCCAAGCCCTGAAAGCCTTTTGCCCTGAACCAGGGCCTTGACAGTCAGTGGCCCTGCTGCTTTCAGTTATTTAACAATATTTACTGAGCAGCTTCTCAGAGCGAAGCTGCAGTGTGAGGCCTAAAATTAAGGCCCAGGATGATGGGCTGTCTTGGCCTCTGGTGAAATCAGGAGGGCCTCATCTGGTCTAACTGCAAGTTCCCCTCACCACTTGCTTCCAAGGAGGAGCACCCCAGGCCAAACAGCCCTCCTTGTCAAGGGCCCTGTTGGCAGCTGCTCATCCCCAAGTGGCAGACTTTGGTTCCCTGTCAAACTGCAGAATTATTCAAACAGGCCAATCACATCCTCCCATGAGAAAAAGGAATCACCTCCTACTTGCCTGCATGGATCAGTCTGGCCAGAGCGACAGACTTTGAGTGTATACGTCACTAAAGACCTGCTCAGTCCAAGATGGGTGTCTACAAGCTGGGAGAGCCCTCGGTTTGTTCTGATTCCACTCATTTTCCCCCTCTCTGCTCTCTCTGATCCTGACCTGATTGTCTTCCATGTGGCAGTCTGTCTGTGCACTTGGCATCCCACTGGGACATCTCAGCATGCCTTGCCCATCCGGTCAGCCCCCTCCAGGTCTATCCTGCTGCACAGTCATGGCTTGCTTGAGATTTATCAGCTCTCATAGCTGCCTACTTGGCACCATAAGAAAATTCTCTAGCCTTAGCCTCCTGGTTCTGTCATATGCTCACCCAATGTGACCTTGGGCAAGCCATTTATTTCCTTTGAATCACACTTTAGCTGCAAAGGGAAAGGACTATCTCCCTGTATCATTATTTCAGTACTGCTGAGCAAGATCATCTGTGAAGAATTTATAAACTCACATATAGCTTTATGCACATAGAGTATGGTTGTTAAGAAATATTTCATTGGTATTTTATTTCCCATACATTTGCGTGTTTTTTTTCCCTAACTAATTTGCAGGTTCTTTTAGGGTAGGGTCTGCAGTTGCCTTCTCTGCATGCACTATGCAATTTTCCCAGTAGTGTGTGTGTAACAAGCACATAATGAATGACTTTCTGAGCTGATCAGGGCTTTTATGTTTCATAAGGTGATATTTATGCAGCTTGAGATCACTGGTATATTATCCCATCCCCATCTCTAGCAGCATTATTTGTCACTACATTACAGATGTAAATCCCAGCAAACAAAATCTGTCTCTATAATCAAGTTAATATTTCATTGTTTTATATCGTATTGTTTCACTTTACAATCAAGTCGGCATGAAGTGGCTTATTAATTTTTTAAGCAGAACTAGAAGCGAATAGTCTTTTCTAGTCTGCAATTGCATCACATTTTCCTTACTTACCATTTTGTATCAGGCATATTACTGTTAAAATGGTAGTGATTATGTAGTGAGTTCTGAGAGCATGAACACAGCATATTTCACAGAGACCCCTAGTTATCAACTAATCAGAATTTCAAAAGACACAAATATCGGGGGAAGTCTAATGGGACTTTCCTAAAATTACTACATTTGAGGAGATTAGACTGTATATTTCATATTTACCTGTTGCAAAGTAAAAGAAACAGCTATGATTTTTCTTTCAACCTTTACCTTTACAACACATGTGCCATTGGTCTTACCAGCCCAAATTTTATCTCCATTTCCCCAGCTTGTTGATATCAGAGTACTCCTTAAGACTCAAATAAAAAAGGATAGATGAGTTGTGGTATATTTATACAATGGATTGCTACTCAACAATAAAAATGAATGCACTTCTGATAACATGGAAGAACATGGACATCTTTAAATATCATGTTTAGGGAAAGAAATGAGATACAAAATGGTACTTAAATATGTTTCCATTTATAAGTAATTTAAAAATAGACAAAAGTAATCCATGGTAGGAAAAGTCAAATAGTAGCTACCTGAAAGGTGGGGGTGGTTACTGCCTGGAAAGGGCACAAGGAAACTTTCAGAAATGATGAATTGGAAGTGCTCTATACCTTGACCTGGATGATGGTCAAGATATGTAAAAATATGTAAAAATGTGAACATTTTTCTGTATGTAAATTATACCTCAATAAACTACTCTTCACAAAATAATTGAGGGCTTCTGCTTCAGGAAAGATGAGCCAGACATACTTTCACATATTCCTCCTGCTAAGTACAACTAAATACTCTGGGCTTTAGATAGAAAACAAACATAATAGGACTAAGAGGTGGAAAGAAGGCAGACCAGCCCTTCGGACATATGAAAAAGAACATAGTGGTGAGTTCTTCAGGTTTTTCTTTTTGCCTCATATATCCCAGACTTGGAGCAACTACAACATTAAAAGTAAATGGTCTAAATATAACAATGAAAAAAGGGAGAATGGAAGAGTGGATTTAAAAAGAAAAAGCATGATCCAACTATATATATGCTGTTTACAAGAGACTCACTTCAAACCTAACTCTATAGACAAGTTGAAAGTAAAGGAATAGAAAAGATACATCATGCAAAATTAATCAAAAGAAAGCAAGAATGGTTATTTTATTATCAGATGTATTAGTCAGCCACAGGGGTGCCTTTTGAAATATACCAAAAATTGGTCGGTCTTTACAAAGGGTATTTATTTGGGGTAGAAGCTTACAATTACCAGGCCACAAAGCATAAATTTCTTCCCTCACCAAAGTCCACGTGTTGGAGCAAGACAGCTGATGACATCTGCAGGGTTCAGGCTTCTGGGTTCCTCTGTTCCCGGGGCTTAGCTTCTGTTTCCTCCACAAGTTCAGCTGTAGACCATGAGGCTCTCTGCTTTTGTGTCTCTCCACAAGGCCAGCTGTAGACAATCGGGCAAATGACTCACTTGTCTTCTCCTGGAGCGCTCCTTTCGAACATGAGAACTGCTTCTCAAATCTCTGCTTCTCCCATCTGCTGCCTTTTGTCTAGCCTTTTATACTTGAGACCACACCCACCGAGGGGTGGGGCTCAACATCCCACCCAAGAGGCAGTTAACGCCTATTTCATGCCCAGATTAGGAGATCAGTCTACAAGCATGATTCAATTTATATTTTTGGAATTCATAATTACATAAACTGTCAAACCATTACATCAGATAAAGTAGACTTCACAGCAAGGAAAGTTACCAGAAACCGAGAAAAATATTAGTTGATGATAAAAAGATCAATCTAGGAAGAGATATCAATCCTGAATATGTATGTCCAAGCAACAGAGCTGCAAAATACATGAAGCAAAAAACTGATAAAACTGAAAGAAGAAATAGTTGAATTCACAATTACAGTTGGAGACTTCAACACCCTCTGTCAGTAATAGATAAAACAACCAGACATAAAAGCAGCTGGGGTATAAAAGGACCCAACACCACCATCAACCAATAGGATCTAAAGAACATTCACAGAATTCTTCACCCAATGACAGCAGAATTTACATCCCCACAGAACATAGCTGCAGATAGACCATATCCTGAGCCATAAAATAAACCTCAACAAATCTAGAAGAACTGAAATCATGTGGTTCTTCAACAGTGGAATCAAGCTGGAGATCAATAACAGAAAAATAACAGGGAAGTTTTCAAACACTTGGAACTAAATAACACAATTCTAAATAATTTATGGGTCAAAGAGTAAGTCTCAAGGAAAATAAAACAATACAGCAAACTGAATGAAAAAGAATATACAGCATATCAAAATTTGTGGGACACAGCTAAAGTAGTGGCAAGAGGGAAATATATAGCACTAAATGTAACAGCAAAGAGAGGGAGAGTCTCAAATCAATACTATAAGCTCTCACTTCAAGAACTTTGAAAAACGTTCAAAACAAGCAGAAGGAAGTAAATAATAAAGATAAAAGCAGAAAAACAATAGAGAATATCAATTAAACAGAGAGTTGGTTATTCGGAAAGATCAACAAAATTGACAGAACTCTAGCAAGACTGACAAAGAAAAAAAGAGAGAAGACACAAATTACCAGTATCAGGAATGAAACAGTGGATATTGCTACAGATACCCTGCAGACATCAAGAAGGATAAGGAATTCTGTGAACAAATCTACTCACATGTATTTGACAGCTTAGTCAAAATAGAACAATTATGCAAAAAAATGCAGAGTACCACAAGTCACCCAACATGAAATTGATCATTTGAATAACTCTGTAACGAATAAGGAGATTAAATTCATAATTAAGAAATCCTACAAAAAGAAATCTCTAGGCCCAGATAGTTTCACTGGAGAACTCTACCAAACATTTAAAGAAGAATTAACACCAATTCTACATACTCTTTTCCAGAATATAGAAAAGAAAGAAACATTTCCCAAGGAATTTTATGAGGGTGGTATTACCCTAATGCTAAAACCAGCCAAAAAATTACAGAAAAGGAAAGAAAACTACATACCAATATTCCTCATGGATATAGATGCAAAAATACTTATCAAAATATTAGAAAATAGAATCCAGCCTTATATAAAGTGAATTATACACCATGACCAAATGGGGTTTTTCCAGGGATACAGCACGGGTTCAAAATAGGAAAATCAATTGATGTGATCCACCATATTGACAGGCTAAAAAAGAAAAATCACATGATCATATCAATAAATGCAGAAAACACATGTGACAAATTTCAACACTCATTCATGATAAGGTAAAACTCTCAGAAAAACAGGAATAGAAGGGGACTCCCTCAAAGAGCATCTACAAAAAATCTAGTTAATATTAGACTTAATAATGAAAGATTGAATGATTTCCCCCTGAAAAGCAGGAACAAGCAAGGATACCCACTCTCACTAGTCTGATTTAACATTGCATTGTTCTAACAAATGCAATACAGAAAGCAAAGAAAATAAAATGAAGAATTAAAACTGTCCCTATTTTCAGATCACAACATTGTCTGTATAGAAAATCCTAAGGGATATGCAAAACAAACAAAAAAACAACAAAAAGCCTCCTAGAACTGGTCAGGGCTACAGGAAACAAGCCACACATACAAAAACGATTTGTGTTTCTCTATATTAGCAGTGAACACATGGGCACTGAAATTAAAAATGTAATGCCACTAATAATCACTCAAAAATGAAATAGGTATAAATTTAACAAAATCCCGACATGATAAGATTATTCTAAAATTCAAAGGAACTAGAATAGCCAAAACAAATCTGAGAAAAAGGAATAAAGTGGGAGCCATCAGTCTACCCAATTTCAGGATTTATTATATAGCTACAGAAATTGATACTGTGAGGTATTGGCAGAGGGACTGACATATAGATCAGTGGAACAGAATAGAGAACCCAGAAAATAAACAACTAATATGCCGAACTGATTTTTGACAAATCTAATGCAATGGCGGAAAGATAGTCTTTTCCACAAATGACATAGGAGCAATTGGAAATCCACAGGCAAAAAAAAAAACCA
>PVKH010012022.1:0-17481 GCA_004027955.1 Chaetophractus vellerosus | reverse complement strand
TTTCAGTTCGTGGGTGGCTGGCTGCGCTCCATTCGCAGGCAACCTGCCCTGCCCGTGGCGGCAAAGCCTGCCCGTGGCGGCTTTGCCCTGTCTGTGGCAGCCTTTTGCCCTGCCCACGGTGGCTCTGCCCGCCCATGGCGGCTTGCCCTTCTCAAGGCAGTCTGCCCGCTAGGAGAGGTCCCCGGGAACCAAACCCAGGGCCTCCCATGTGGTATACCAGTGCCCTATCCACTGGGCTATATGGCCAGCCCCTGCTTGTTGTCTTGCTTGTTGTTTTTTCTCATCTGCTCATTGGTATTTTTTTTTTTTTGCTTGTTGTTTTTGCTCATTGTTTGCTTGTTGTTTTTTCTCAATATCTGCTTGTTGTTTGTTTGCCTTCTTTAGGAGTCACCAGGAACCAAGCCCAGGACCTCCCATGTGGGAGGTGGGCACTCACCTTCTTGAGCCACATCTGCTCCCTGCTCGTTTTGGTTTTGCTCATTGTCTGCTCATTGTCTTGCTTGTTTTTGCTCATTGTCTGCTTGTTGTTTGTTTGTATTCTTTAGGAGGCACTGAGAACCAAACCCAGGACCTCCCATGTGGGAGGCAAGTGCTCAAGAGCTTGAACCACATCCACTCCCCACAATTGACTTTTGTTTTGAACTTGTACCCTGCTACTTTGCTGAACTCATTTATTAGCCTTAATAGTTTTCTTTTGGATTCCTTTGATTTTTCCATACATAAGCTCGTGTTGTCTGCAATAGAGATAGTTTTACTTCTTCCTTTAAAATTTGGATTCTTTTATTTCTTTTCCTTGCCTAATTGCTCTGGTTAGAATTTCAAATATAATATTGAACAGAAGGGGTGAATTAGGGCATCCTTGTCTTGTTTCTGATATAAGAAAGAAAGTTTTTAATCTTTCACCAGTAAGTTTGATATTTTCTATGGGTTTTTCTGTAAATGGCCTTTATCATGTTGAGGAAGATCCCTTGTATTCCTACTTTTCTGAGTGTTTTTAAATTTTTTTTCAAGTAAGAGTGCTGAATTTTGTCAAATACCTTTTCTGTGTCTTTTAAGAAAAGCATGTTTTTCCCCCCCGTTTATTGTATTTATGTAGTGCATTACATTGATTTTCTTATGTTGAACCACCCTTGCATTCCTGGGATAAACCCTAGTTGGTCATGGAGTATAATCTTTTTAACATTCTGTTGTAAACAGTTTGCTAGTTTTAGTTAAGTATTTTTGCATCTATGTTCATAAAGGAAATTGGTCTGTAATTTCCTTATGATGTGTTTACTAGGCTTTAGTATCAGAGTAATGCTGGCTTCATAAAATGTATTAGGAAGTGCTCCCTCCTCTTAAATTCTTTGAAGAGTTGAGAAGGGTTGGTGTCAATTATTATTTAATTGTTTTGTAGAATTCACTAATGAAGCTATCTAGTTCTGGACTTTTATTTGGTAGAAGGTTTTTGATTATTGATTCAATCTCTGTACTTGTTATAGATTTGTTCAGGTTTTCTCCTTTGTTAGTCAATATTGATCATTTGTGTATTTCTAGTAATTTTTCCATTTCTTCTTGATTATCTAATTTATTCATAGTACTATCTTACAATCCTTTTTATTTCTTTAAGGTAAGTAGTGATACCACCATTTTCCTTTCTGGTTTTATGATATTTGCAGCTTTTCTCTTTTTTTAGTCAGTCTCGCTAAGGGTTTGTCAATAATATTGATTTGTTCAAAGAACCAACTTTTTGTTTTGGCTGGACACTTTCCAAGTTCTTAACTGAAAGCTTCCTAAATATAATGAAGAAACACAAATAGAGAAATCCAAGTTTCTCAATGAACTCCCAGCATAATGAACACAAAGAAATCTATACTGAGATATATTGTAATTAAATTGTTGAATGCCAGGGAGAAAGATAGAATTCAAAAATAGCACATATAAGACATCCTTAATAAGATTAACCTCTGGTTTCTTAATAGAAACAATGTAGGCCAGGAGGCAGTTGGAAGGACATATTTAAAGTGCTAAAAGAAAAAAAAATGTTTTCTACAAATAATATATCTGGCAAAGCTGTCTGTACAAATATGAGGGGAAAATGAAGAAATCTGGACTACCAAAAACTGAGAGCGTTCATTAGCACATGACGTGCCTTACTGGAAATGCTGAAGGAATTCCTACACATTGAAAGGAAAGGATACTAGACAGTAACTTGAGGCTGTATGAAGAATTAAAGACTTCTGGTGTAGTTAACAATGTGGGTAAATATAAATGGTCAGTTTCCAAGTATACAATGCATAAAGATGTAGTTAGTGACAAGAACAATATAAAATGGAGAAGTGAAAGGATAGGAACAGGTTATATGTAGGCTATTGAAATCAAGTTGGTAACAGTACAAACTAAAAATTTTTAGATCACTTAAAACATTTTTTTTTAATTTTTAAAGAAACTTTAGATTACATTAATGCTACATCAAAATTATAGGGGGGTGGAGCAGATGTGGCTCAAGCAGTTGCGTGCCCACTTCCCACATGGGATGTCCTGGTTTTGGTTCCCAGTACCTCCTAAAAACAAAAAAACAAACAAGAAGCAAACAAACAGAAAACAAACCCAGGGGAGCTGATGTTGCACAGTGGTTGAGCACTGCTTTCCCACACATGTGGTCCCAGGTTCAATGCCCAGCCTTGGTATCTCAAAAAACAAAACAAACAAACGAAAAAATGAATTAAAAAAAATATAGGGGATTCCCATATACCCCCCTCCCACCCCCTCCCACACTTTCCCCGTAACATCTTTCATTAGTGAGATACATTTGTTACAATTGATGAACACATATTGAAGCATTGCTACTAACCATGGTCTATAGTTTACATTGTGGTTTACACGTTGTACCACACAATTTTATAGGTTTTGACAAAATGCATAATGGCTTGTATCCATCATTTCAATGTCATGCAGAACAATTCCAATGTCCCCAAAATGCCCCATGTTATACCTAGTCTTCCCTCTCTCTCCCCTCAGAACCTCTGGCGGCCACTGCCTTTATATCAATGATACAAGTTTTTTCATTGCTAGAATAAAAATAAGTCTACTTTAGTCCATAGTTACATTCCCCCCTTATGTTTGTTCATTCCTTAATCTTGAGGATTTTGGGACAGTAATCCCCACTCTGTTTCTGATTGGGAGGGGGCTTAGATCCCATGGGCAGATGGATAGAACTGTCTTGCCTGTAGTTGTAGATACTCTCTGGTTTTGGGGTTAGGTGTTGTCCATCATCTTCCTTTTGTTAGTTGTCCTAGGCAAATCCAATGAACTGGAGAGTAGGTGTTGTAACCCTGCTGAAATTCAGGGCTCAACTGGCATATGAACACATCAAAGATTTAAGTCTCCGGGACATATATTTAACAAATTTAGTGCTCACTATAGGTTCAAATAAAAGGCACAGAAGAGCCATTTGTAGGGAAATTATAAATGAGTCTAATTCTGTTACATTGAAGAGCATATATTCCAAAGTAAGGCCCACTGACAGGGTGCCAAATTCCTGAGATTGTCTGCTCTGCCTATAGTGTCTAGATGTCTCTAGAGCTCTCAGAAGCCCGACTGTTTAAGGCACTGTTTACTGTGGCAGTCAATGAGATCCTGCTGAGACATGCAAAGCGTAACCTCTGGAATAACCTCCTGACTCAAATTTGAAATCTCTTAGCCATAAAACCTCGTTTGTATCTATTATTTCCCCATTTTGGTCAAGGTCTTTTTCCAAATACATCACTAGTTGGCACTTGGTAATAATCCCTTGGTGCCAGGGAGGCTCATCCCTGGGAATCATGTCCCATGCAAGTAGGAAGGTACTGAGTTTATTATATGTTGATTTGGCTTAGAGAGAGGCCACATTTGAGCAACAAGGAGCCTTTCAGGAGGTAACTCTTAGACAATATATGATACTAGGCAAAGTCTCAATTTCACAAGAATAAGGTTTATAAGTACAACCATCGATATAAGGACCTGGCATAATGGTCTGTCCTCCTTCACTAGGCACTGCCCATGTACCTGGGGATTCTTGCCACTCTAATAGAGAATGTAGCAGGACTTCCCATGATGGGAATTCAGTAGCTTTTCGTTTATTGTGTGGGTCTCCACCCACCAAGATAATACCCCATGACCGCTTGAACATATTCGTATGCCATAGAGGCATGCTCCACGTGCACTCCTCCCCACACATCCCCCCATCACTGACACCCTGTACCAGTGATCCTTCTCTGCCACAGTTGTGATGCTTCTGTGATCCAAAACCTCCCCAAAAACAAAGCCAAAAAGGTAAACAGATAAAAACAATAAGAAAATAAAATAACAAATAAAATATAAAATAAATAAAATTTTAAAATAAAATAATTTTTTTCATTGTGTCTTTCATCTCCATAAGAGCTTTTATCTTTTGTGTACAGTGACAATTTCTTCCATATGATCCCCCAGTGTCTTATTATTTTGTCTTCAAAGAAGCTTTAGGTTACAGAAAAGTGACATAGAAAATATAGGGGTTTCCCATATATCCAGCCCCCTCCCCTTTCCCATTCTCCCCTGTTAATAATATTTTACATGTATATGGTATATTTGTTACAATCGATCTATAAATATTGAATCATTGCTACTAACCATGGTCAATGGTTTACATTATGGTTTACGTTTTGTACCATACACTTTTGTAGGTTTTGACAAAATTTAAAATGGCTTGTATCCATTATTGCAAGATCATACAGAAAAATGCCAATGCCCTAAAAATGTCCTATGTTCCATCTATTCTACTCTTCCCTCCTCCTCCCCTCAGAACCTATGGTAAACACTAAGTTTGAATTTTTGAAAAATAAAGTTCATAGTTACATGCAATAATAATGAGGCCTTGGCTTCAGTCTGTTTTCTTTTATTAGGTACTGCCTATGTTCTTTGGAGATTCTTTCCCCTCTAATTGAGAACATAGCAAATACTCCCCAGGATGGGAGTTTAATATTTTCTTTTTTATTGTGTGGGTCTCTACCCACTGAAATAACACACTATGACAATATGAAAACTTTCATGTTTGATAGAAGCATGCCCCAGGTATACCCTATCCTACATCTCCAGTAACCCTTCCCTGTCATATTTGCCAAAAGAACATTCCCACCATTGTAGTTTTAACCACAGACCTAAAAATCCCCAGAGTTCACCTGTTTCAGGATGTTAAATGTAATCCTCATGGTAACTATAAAAATATCTTTAAAAAATCTACTTAACAGGAAAGAAGTGATTCAAAATGGCTAATTATGAAAGATTGTCTAAATAAAAAGTGGGAGGCAATAATGGAGGAAATGGGGATACAATAATATAAGACATAAAATAAACCAATTATTAAAATGGCAGGGCCCGGCTAGATAGCTCAGTGGATAAAGAGCGCGCTGGGGTACCACATGGGAGCCCCGGGTTCGGTTCCCGGGGACCTCTCCTGGCGGGCGGACCGCCTTGAGGGTGGCAAGCCGCCATGGGCGGGCCGGAGCTGCCGTGGGCAGGGCAGGAGGCTGCCACAGACGGGGCGGGGGCCGCCGCGGGCAGGGCAGGTCTCCCGCGGGTGGGGCGCGGCCGGCCGCCCGCGAACTGGGGCAAGAGCCGTCCGTGAATAGAGGCAGAGGCCGCTCACGGGCGGGGAAAGCCGCGCCTGCGCAGTGACCAAGTCTCGGCGCGTCCCCGCGGCGGGGGGGGGGGGGAAGGGGAGATGTGTGGTGAAATAAATAAATCTTTGAAAAAAAAAAATTTAAAATGGCAAAAGCAAAAATTGCTTTATCAGTATTTTCTTCAAAAGTAAATGGGTTAAACTCTCAAATCAAAAGGCAAAGATTGGCAGAATGGATAAAGAAACATGACTCAACTTTAGCCTGTTTACAAGAGACTCATCTTAAACCCATAGTAACAAATGAGTTGAAAGTGAAAGGATAGAAAAAATATTTCATGCAAATAGTAACCAAAGGGAGCTGGGGTGGCTCTATATTAATATCAGACAAAATAGACTTTGTTTCAAAAACAGTTAAAAACGACAAAGATGGACATTGTATATTGACAAAATGGTCAATTCAACAAGAATATTTAACAATTATAAAACATATCTGCATGTAACAACAGGATGCCAAAATGTATGAAGCAAACATTGATGGAATTGAAGGAAGAAGTAGATATTTTTCCAATAATAGTTGGAGATTTTAATATAGCACTTTCAATACAGGAGAGAACATCTAGATAGAAGACCAGTAAGGAAATAGAGGGAAACAGATGTGGCTCAAGCGGTTGGGCTCCCATCTACCATATAGGAGGTCCAGGGTTTGATTCCCAGGGGCTCCTGGTGAAAGGCAAGCTGGCCTGTGCAGGAGTGCTGGCCCGCACAGGGTGCTGGCCTGCGTGGAGAGCTGGCACAACAAGATGATGCAACAAAAACAGACACAGAGAAGAGACAATAAGAAACGCAGCAGACCAGGGAGCTGAGGTGGTGCAAGAAATTGGGTGCATCTCTCCCACTCGGGAAGGTCCCAGGATCGGTTCCCAGTGCCACCTAAAGAGAAGACAAGCAGACACAGAACACACAGACAGCAGACAGTGAGCACAAAACAGCCGGGGGGGGGGGGGATAAATCTTTAAAAAAACACAAGGAAATAGAGAACCTGAACACTATAAATCAACTAGATCTAACATACATATGTAGAACACTTCACCCCACAGCAGCAGAATCCAGATTCTTTTTAAGTGCACACAGATCATTTTCCAAGATAGACCATATGTTAGAGCATAAGAAAAGTCTCAACAGATTAAAAAATATTGAAATCATACAAAGTAAGTTCTCTGACCACAATGGACTGAAGCTAGAATCAATAATAGAAGGAAAGCTGGAAAATTTACAAATATGTGGAAATTAAACAGCACACTCTTATACAAACAATGAGTGAAAGAAGAAATTACAAAGGAAATTAGAAAATACTTAGAGATTAATGAAAATGAAGACACAGCATACCAAAATTTATGGGATGCAGAGAAGGCAGTACTCAGAGAGATTTATGACAATAAATGCCTATATTAAAAGAATAACCTTATATTCACAGCCTAACTTCACATCTTGGGAACTAGGAAAAGAAGAGCAAAGTAAGCCCAAAGTTTACAGAAGAAAGGAAATAATTAAGATTAGATTGGAGAGAAATAAAATAGAGAATAAGAAATTATTTTGTTCCTGGTTTTGTGGGTTTTTTTTAGTAATATTTATTTTTAGTGCATTTTAGGTTTACAGAAAAAATGCACAGAAAGTATAGAGAGTTCTCATATATCCTCCCACATACATAGTAAGATTTTAACATTTTGCATTATTGTGGTACATTTCTTACAGTTGCTGAACCAATATAAATACATAATTAGTAGCTAAGTCCATAGTTTACATCAGGGCTTCACTCTGTGTTTTATGATTCTATGGATTTTGACAAATACATAATGTCCGTGTGATACAGAATACTTCCACTGGTCTAAAAATGCCCTATGCTCCACACTCATCTCCCTTCCCCCACCAAACCCATGGCAACCACTGCTTTTACTGTCTTTATAGTTTTGTCTTTTCCAAAATGTCATACAGTTGGAATCGTAGAGTATATAGCCTTTTCAGACTGGCTTCTTTTACTTGGCAGTATGCATTTAACTTTCCTCCATGTCTTTTCATGGCTGATAGCTTATTCCATTGTATAGCTGTACCACAGTTTGTTTATCCATTCACCTATTAAAGGCACCTTGATTGCTTCCAATTGTTGGTGATTATGAATAAAGCTGATATTAACATTTGCGTGCAGGTTTTTATGTAGATATGAGTTTTCAACTCATTTGGAGTATGGTTGCTGGATCATATAGTAAGCCTATGTTTCGCTTTGTTAGAAACTGCCAGACTGTCTTCCAGAGTGGCCAGACCATTTTGCATTCACACCAATAATTAATGAGAGCTCCTGTTGTTCCACATCCTCACCAGCATCTGGTGTTTTCAGTATTTTGGATTTTAGCCATTCTGATTGGTATGGATTTTGTTTTGTTTTTGTTTTGTCTTTATTTTTTCTTTTAATTATGAAATAATTCAACCAATAAAAAGAATATAACAGCTATTCATTTACTCATCACTCAGATTAACAAACATGTTTACATTTTTGCCGTATTTATTTTTTTAAGACATGAAACATTATTGCAAATGTCCTTCCCAACCCCCCCAGGAAGAAATCATTAACTGAAAGTTGATGTGCATCATTTGCACATATGCTTTATACTTTTTATTATATTTCTCTATTAGATTATCTATTTCCTATTGATTTGTAGCAGTTCTTTGTTAAGTATGGCTAGTAATCTTATATCAGATCTATGTAGACCAAATATCTTCTCCAGTTTGTTTGCCCATCGTTTATATTTGTGTGTAGAGTATTTTATCATACAGAATTTTAACATTTTCATGTAGCCAAATTCACAAATTTTTGTACCTTTTTCAAAAAGCCCTTCTCTACTATAATATCATAAAAGTGTTTTCCTATTGTTTCTTCTAAAGGTAAAGTATTGCTGATTTTTCACATTTAGGTTTTTAATTCATCTCGAATTAATTTTGTGTATGGTGTGAGACAAGAATCTAATTTTAATTTTTCCATGTGATTGACAGTTGTCCTGGCCCATTTTATTGAACAATCTCACCTTTATTATGTGTCTTTAATAGGTGCTATGCAACAATCTTTGTCTATCTAAAAATAGGGATGAAGGAAATGTATTTGTTTTATTCCCAAACTCTCAAGCCTGTAGTAGATCTTCCCACAGCCTATGTTAGTGATAGACTCCAGAGTACCATAGACTCTTTGGCACCCTAAGGCTGAGGCAGAGTTTCATGTTTTAGAAGCAGGAAGATTGAGTTTCCTATGCATGTGTGTGGAAGGGACAAAGTAGATGAGTTGCTGGTGGTTAACAAAGGCTTGTCTTCTCTGCTTGTTTGGAATGTAAAAGACTCCAGGGAAGGAATGCTTTTTTTAAAAAAAATGCAAGAGTAAAGGAGCTCTATTTCCTGGGACAGGATGTAAATCCAGATGACAACTCAGAACCTGGAATATTTTGACTTGTAATAGAGGCACACTTTTCTCTCTCTTTTTTTCTTTGTGGTGTGCTATTAATTTGAAACTATGACGGTTTCTACTGTTAGGATAGCATGTCAAATATATGCAGATCATTAGGAACCATCTTTTCTCCTTGTTTCATTTTCAGGCAAACTCAAGGCCCAAAAATGAGAGCAAGGGGAGCTCTAACCTTTGAACAAATGCCTCTGAATATGATTTCTAGAACCCAAATGCTATTGCTCTCAGTGCTTTTCCTTTAACATTGGATTGGAACTCTCATCCTTCCCATTGATGCAGAAGGTGCCCTGTCTGTAGGTTTCATGGGAAAATACATTTTCTAACTTTTTTTTTCTTTGTTCTGAGTATTATTAGCTAGGGTTAGTAAGGCAGGGGGGCATATAGTGAAAACCCAGGAAAAGGGTAATCTTTCTAACAGGTATGTATCTTTCTGACTTATCTTTCTGGATCTCTCTTGGGAAATGCTTTGCTGTCTGTTTGCCTGATGTTGACAACACTGAGTCTACCTCCCTGGACACAGATAAAATAAAATTGTTCATTATTAACCTCTTGGACTTTGCACAGACACCTGCTTATGTAATTTGGCAATCCCTGGTGGCTGGAAACCCTTAGAGGTGTAGACTATCTTCACATCCACGGTGCAAATACCTAATGCAGGGCTCAAGTCACCTTTACTCACAGTTTTCCAAGGCTGAGGTAGATTTTAAAGTGGTTACAGTGCACATTACCTATATTTATATGTACAGAGCAATCATTGGTACAAGAATGGAAGACCAGATGTATTAATGGTATTAATGAAGTTGATAAAACACACAGATATTTGGCTAGTGATCTGCATATTATATCTTTAAAATAGGTAAGCATTAGGAAGAAGCAGAGCCAGGACTTGAACTTGAGTCTGAGTGATACCCAAAGTTTGAATTCTTATCAATAAATTGCATTGCACCCCTTGGAATTATAAGAAAGGCCCATACAACTAAAAGGATTGACTGACCAAAGCCCCCAGAGAAAATACCCTTATTATATCATTTTCTCCCTACAAATTTAAAGGGTTAAATTTTTGTACAGGGAGTTAAATGTAGAATCACTGAAATCAGTAACTGCAATGTGATTGTTGATAGTTAAATAACAGTAGGGTTTTCTTCCCATTGATAACTATGTAATTATTCAGTCTCTATTAGTATTAAATACAGTGAAATAAATCCTCGCTCCCTCTTTGGAGATGTGTGAAGTAGGAAAAAGGAAGCTAAGAATAGGTAGGCTACATTTGGATCCAGGTATAGTCACACAGGAAAGACATTGTAGATTTTTCCCATCAGTATACAAATATGCTCTTGTAACTCCAATATTAAACTAAAAAAATATTTCCTTGACCCACATTCCCCTTTATCCACTGTATGCCTCCCTTCCCCCCCCCCCTTCACAGTTGTTACTTCTACAACTATGGGCTATAATTACCAAACTATTTCCCCTCAATCCACTCCTCATGGTCTTTGGACCCTCGATGCCATCTGACAATACTAAATCTAAAGGACGTTTTCTGTCTTCATTTTCCTCAAACTCACAGCAGCATTCAATTCATTCCTTCTCAAAAGTACTTTTTTCCCTTGGATTTTCTCCTAGCTTACTGCATTTCTCTTGCTTTCTCTTTTGCTAGCCCTGTCTCCTTTGCTTAACCTCTAAATTTTGGCAAGTGGAAGAATTTGTTCCTGACACCCTCTTTTTACTTCCAATTTCCCCAAGTGAACCTATCTACTCCCATGATGTTAAATACCATGAATAAACTAAAGTCTACAAATCTATAACTTTAGCTCTAACCTCTGCTTTGAACTCCAGAGTCATATATCCAGGTAATTTTTTGGATATCTAATAGGCACCTCAAACAATATGTCTTAATATACCCCAACCCCCAACCTGCTTCCTCCTGAGTCTTCACCATCTCATTAAGACACCATTATCCTCGCAGGTGTTCATGTTAAAAACCTGGGAGTTTTCTCTTTCATTCACCTCCAATATATAATCCTCTTGACCTTTCTTTCACAAATGAATCTGCCCATTTTTCTCCATTTCTTCTGCTCCCACCTTAGTACAAGACATCACCAACTCTTGCTTGGAACATTGCAGTAGCCTTAAAATTGGTTTCCTTGCTTCCACTATTGATCCTCCTTACTATTCATTCCCCCACCTAATAGCCCAAATTATCCCATTAAAAAGTAAATTCTTGCCACTTCCCCATTTAAAAATTTCCAATGAACCACTTCTAGTAATGTCTAAGTAACATCTCTTACACCAACCCTCTCAAAGATAACTCTAAACTCTGGAGGGGGAGAAAGAACAACTACCTAGAAGGACTGGAGAGTGACCAAAGAAGAAAAAAAATGGGAGGGAATGTACATTAGAAAATGGGAGAGAACACATAGGGGATCCCCCAAATTTGCTTATAACTCTGCCCCAAATAAATACATTTAATTATGCATGCATGGGACAGACTACAAGGAGTCCAAGATTAGACTTACAGAACTGAATAAATCTATCAGCTGGCTGGCAGCTGATAGAGAACTTGGAGTTTAACATGTCAGGTCAATTGGTCTGCTAAAACAATAAAGTAAGAATAACAATAATAAACACAATTTGGAGAAATATTACAGAATCCAGAGGCTCTACAACATTGCATTCTCACTGTCCAGGATATATTCCAAACCTACTGGACATATGAAGAAACAGATTAATGTGACTTATATTCAAGCAAAGAAAATCTTTTGTCTACCTACCACTAGATGACCCATATGGTGGATTTAACAGACAAGGATTTAAAACAGCTGTTAAAACTATGCTCAAGTACATAAAGGAAAGTATGCTTGCAATGAATAAACAAATAGAAATCTCAGCAGAGTAAAATAAACTGTAAAAAGAACCAAATGAAAATTCTGAAACTGAAAAATGCAGTATCTGAAACAAATTCACTCCAATGAGCTTAAATAGTAGATTGGAGATAACAAAAGAGTCAATAAACTTCCAAGCTGAAGAATAGAGAGAAAAGGATTTTAAAAAATATGAACAGAACCTCATGGACCTGAGAACAATATTAAAAAGTTTAACATGCATTTAATTGTAGACCTGTAAGTAGAAGAGAGATAATGGGACAGAAAAAATAGTTGAACAAATAATTTTTCCATATTTAGTGAAAGACATACATTTAACAATTTATAAACCCCTGTGACCTCCAAATAGAATAAATTCAAAGAAAACTATACCCAGACACATAATCAGACTTCAGAAAACCAAACTTTAAAGAGTAAATCTTGAAAGCACCCAGAAAGATGTGATAGAAATGATTGGATTTCTCATCAGAAGCAACGAGGCCTGAAAACTTTGTAACAATAACTCTAAAGTGCTAAAGGATAAATATATATATATATGTCTACCAGAATTCTATATGCAGCAAAAACACCCTCCAAGAATTGAAGGGGAACATAAAGACATTTTCAAATAAGTAAAAAGTAAGAGAATTCATTGCCATCTGACTATACTATAAGAAATGCTAAAGGAAGTTCTTCAGGCTGACAGGGAATGATACTAGAAATCTAGATCTTCAGGAAGGAATGAAGTACATTTGATATGGTAAGTATGTGCATAATTATAAAAGACTTTCTCTTTCCAATTTCCTTAAAATTTGTGTGGCTGTTTATAGCAAAAACTTAAAACATCATGTTTTAGGGTTTATTAACACCTACCAACTGTGACAACTATAGTATAAAGAATAGGAATAGAGAAAATGAACCTATACAGTTGCAAGGTTCTTACATTTACATGGAATGAAGTAATATATAACTCTAGGTAGACTGGGAATGTTAAGATTATATATTATAATCCCTTGAGCAACTACTAAAACAAAGCAAAATAAACCACAAAGAGGAATATCTAGAAAGTTAATGGATATATTAAAATAAACTTCTAAAAATTGTTTATTAAAAATTGTTTTATTTAAAAAAAGGAAGGAAAAGATGAACAGAGAGACTAAAAAAGACAGGCATAAAATAAAAGAATAAAATGTTAGACTTCAGTCCAACCATATGAATGGTTATATTAAATGTAAATAGAATAAACACTCCTATTAAAAGGCAGAAATTTTTTTTAAAGGCAGAGATTGACAAAATGGATAAAAATGCAAGATCCAACCATATGTTATCTACAGGTAATCCACTTTAAGAATAAAGACATATAGATTAAAAGTAAATGGATAAATAAAGATATAGCATGCAAATAAACATAAGATGGCTGCATTGGCTGTATTAATATCAGACAAAGTAGACTTCAAGATAAATAGATCAAGACATATATATTATAATAATAAAGTGGTCAGTTTATAACAGAATAATAAAAATGTGCATGATCTTAGTAACAGAGCTTCAAAATACATGAAGCAAAAATTGACAGAATTAAAGGGAGAAATAGTCATCTACAATCATTTTGGAAAATTTAACATTTCTTTCTCAGCAATTAATAGAACAGCTAGACAAAAATATAAGTAAAATCAGAGAATATATGAACAACACTATCAGCAATCTTCATCTAATTGATATTTATAGAAGATTATGCAACAACTGCAGAATATACATTCTTTTCAAATGTATATGATACATTCAGGAAGATAGGCCATATCCTGGGCTATAAAACAAGTCTCAATAAATTTACAAGGACTGAAATTATATAGAGTATATTTTCTAACTGCAGAGGAATTGAATTAGAAATTAAAAACAGTAAGATATCTAGGAAAAAACTCAAATATTTGAAAATTAAACAATATACTTCTGATTGGCTCCTCCTTGTCATTTGCATCTTGGCTTAAATTTTACCTCTTCAGTGAGGTCTTCCCACACTGCCAATTTAAGGAAAATGCTTTAATAAAGCTCTGATACATCATTCTGTTTTACTTTCATTGTAGAACTATTCACATTACCAGATGTTTTCTTGTTTGGCCATTTGTTTAACTCTCTTCCTCCTCTAGCATGTAAGTTCTAAGGGTGTAGGGACCTTGCCTTATGGTCTACTGCTAGAATGGTAGCTGAAGCACAGTAAATGCTCAAGAGGAATTACTGAATGAATGAAGAATGATTATAAGTCCTGCATTCTCCATCATAAACCTATCTAGATGGTTGATGATGATGACGATAACATCGCCACCAATAAGAATAAAAATATTATTGTTCAGGCACTTTAAACGATTTACCTCATTTAATCCTCACAACTGCCTATATAATAGGTACTTTGTTATTCCAGTTTTACAGAGGGAAAGAAAGAGATACAAAGAGGTTAAGTGTTGTAACAATGTCACTTGGCTAGCAAGGGGGTGAGCCATAATTCAAACTCAGGTCCTCTGATTCCAGAGTATTTGTTCTGAGCAATCAGTGGTAAACTGGTGATGGAGTAGAAGGGTAGAGCAAGGCTAGGGGTTGTGCATGCACATGTGTAAATGAGCCTGCATAAACTCTGTGAAGTTTTGGAATCAAGGCTCTGGTTCTCTGCCTTGAAGCCACAAGTGACTTAAAAAAAAATTATTTATAAACACTCATATCCACCACACATATACAACTCTTCCCCACTCCCCTTAACCCCAGTAACATCTAATCTACTTTCTACCTCTGTTGATTTGCTATTTCTAGACATCTCTTATAGGTGACATCATACAATATTTGTCCTTATGTATCTTGCTTATTTCACTGAGCATAATTGTTTCTTCCATGTTGCAGTGTGTCTCAACTTATTCTTTCTTAAGGCCAACACAACCAACTTTTAAGATGTGGAAAAATCATCTCAATGTTAAAGACACTTTTATGGTTCCATGTACCCACTTCCGTTTACCTATAGCAGCATTTAAAATCAATGGGGAAGGATAGATTATTCAATAAATGGTGTTGATACACTAATATTTGGAAAGATAAAAAATTATATTCCTATTTTATATAAAATTGTGTACAAATGTAATTATAATTAAATTATATCTACTATTTACTGTATGTGAAATGTATAATTAAATCATATACAAATTGTAAAAGAATTAAAATTTAAGTTTAAAACAGGAAACCATACACAGAAATAATTGGAAAAAATATAGGTAAATATTTAAATAAACTTGGATGGGGGTGGCCTTCCCAAGTGTAGTAGTATGTCCTCATTGAAATTGAATTCAGATTTGGGTGCCTTTTGGTGATGTGGTGGGCCAGAACACACGATGCAGTTTAGGATCTAGAGGGTTGAGAAGTAATCCCTTCACCTGTCTTTGATCTTTCTTATTGCCTTTTGCAGCTGTCCCAAACTTCTTCAACCTCAACAGACGATTCATCTCCAATCGTACAGAGGAAATAGGGATTGGGTGTTTTAAACTACGAAATGATAAATCTCATCATTCATCCTTACCTTCTTCTCATGGGTTTCAGAGAAAGTCGTGTCCTTCTTGACCTACCCAATCCTTCTATGTGTGTTTTAAAAAGCGGTTAATTTACAGTACACAGGGATGCTCATATTTGTTCAATGCATTCTTTCCCTGAAAGAAAGTAACATTGGAGGGCCAATGATAATCTAAAGGTTTCCTGGTGGGTAAGGACAAACCTGAGCAAGTGGTGATAATAGTGTGATCTTAGTGGCTGGGGCATGGACAGGCTGAGGATCCGGGGCTGTTACAGGGTTATGTCCACCAGTTCTCCTTTCTGGAAAGATCCTAGACCTAGAGTAATACTCAACTAGTGCTATGCTGTTAAAAATGAAAACTAATTGGTTTGTTTGTTTTTAACAAAACCAATATATGTTCATTGTTGAACAAGTAGAGAGTCAAGCAAAATAAGTAAATAAAATAATATCAATAATACCCTTAATTCATTCTTTCAGAATATACCTTTGTAAACACTTATATATCCTTTGAAGCCATTTTCTCCACATATCTGTTCACCTGCTTAATCCTCCTACTTTCTAAAGCATCCAAAAAAAGCTATCAACATTATGTAAAATTACTCTAGGTAAACATCCCATATTGTTTGTCTCTCCAGCAAAGCCCAGCGTAATATTTCATCCTTTCCAACTAACCATAAAAGATGGGAAAAGAGAACACCCTTCCAGCTCTTAACTCTGACTTCCAAGTAAAAGATAACACTTTGCTACCCATCCCAGAAGCCTGTCCCTGTGCTCAGCCCCAATCACAATCCCTCCTGCCCCACAAAAGTACTCACTTTCCTGACTTTATAGTAATCACTTCTTTGTATTTTTAAACATAGTTTTATTACATAAATGCACATCTTACTATAGCTTAGTTTTTCCTATTTTTTTCAAAAGCCTTTTAAAACTCTTTAATCTACAGATTTTACACCATTCATTTCTTTTCCTTATAATTTATCTGTTGAAAAACTCAAGAAACTTGACCTGTAGAGTTTCCCACAGCCTAGATTTTGTTGATTGGAAATCCCACAGTGCAGTTTAACATGTTCTTCTGTCCTCTGTATTTCCTGCAAATTAGCAGCTGATTCAGAGGCTTAATCATACTTATGTTCAATAATTGGTTTTGTGTTCTTTCAACAGGAAGCATTTAGTGTGTTTGTCTCTTTTTAAAAAAAAATTAAAATTTATTTACAAATAGTCCATATCCACACCAAACATACATTACCCCTTACAACCCCCACCCCCCACCCCTGCCAATTCCCTGATAAACTCTACTTTCTGTCTCTGGATTGCAAATGGAAGTAATCCTTGCTTTGTCTATTTCACCATTTTGTTGTTGTTGTTTACAATGACGCCTCCTTCAATGCATGCTAGGTAACAGCAGAAATGGGGAATCTTACAAGGTAAATGAACTGGCATCATATCAAATAAATCATAACTTTAAGATGAAATAAGGTTTTCCAATCTTTCATGTACATGTATTAAATTAAAAATGATCTTACCTAATCAGCCATAATATGAAACTTACGTTTCTGTTTATTGTATTGACTGAGTTCTACTTTGTATTTCCATTACCTAATTTTCCTTGCCAAATTGAAATCTCTATTTAAATTTTAAATATTTACAAATCTTACTTTCTTTAAAAAAATTACTGAAGTATATCATTCATACATGAACATACATAAACTATAAGTGTTCAGTAAACATCTTGAACTTACAAAACAAACATGCATAACATCATACAGGGCTCCCACACATCAGCCCCCCACAAACACCCTGCATTGTCGTGAAACATTTGTTAACAAATCATGAAAGAACATCATCAAAGTATTACTACTAACTATAGACTGTATCTTCCTCCCCTATTAATTTTAATTTTTAAAGGATTTATTTATTTACTTACTTTTATCCATTTTCACCCCTCCCCCCC
>PVKH010012021.1:0-17484 GCA_004027955.1 Chaetophractus vellerosus | reverse complement strand
ACTAAAATGATTATTACAATTTTATAAACATGTAAGAATAGGAAATTTGGCAAGCAAATTATACACGTACACATATCTATAGGTTCACATATAAATATAGATTCTTAAGTAGATAGTAAAAAAATTCTAAAGAAGAATATCTAAAGGAAAAATAGCTATTCAGAGTATATTGTTAATTTCATTAAAAAAACTTTATATACAATATGAAACCATTGTTAAGTATCTACACATTTATGCATTTTCTATATACTGACTTTCATTCAGGCACGAAGCCCTGTTACTTATATTTCTAATTCATTCTGGCCTTTCCATTCTTACTTCTTATTTCATTGTGGTGGTGGTGACAGGGGTGATTACTGATGCTCTTTAGGCTAGCTCCACTTCAGCTGGTCTCTTTCATCACCTCATAACCTCCAAGCCATCCTTCAAACTGTCTTCAAATTGTACACTTTCAAAATACAATTAATAATTGTGCCCGTTTTATGGTGAAACCTTTTTAATGACTCTGTTTTCTATAGGATAGAGAAACTCCTCTGAGGTTTAGAATTACCACTCACTTTTAAAATCCAGGATTAAATAATTTGAAAGTGTCTACCATGTCGATCATTTTGCTATCTGGATTAAATGCTGTGGACGTTGTCATTTTAAATAAAGGGGCCTTATAGTCAGTAGTATATCACACTTCAAAAAAAATGTATAAGCAAAAAGTCTAGTATAACACAACTCTTTGGTTGTTGTGGTTAAAAGTTTATTCTGTCAGATCATTTGCTAATAAAACTAACTTTAATCAGCATGGATAAAATAGTAGATTTTGGAGAAGAAATGACAATAATGAATTCATTGATAATAAGAAATCCTTCTTAAACTTGAAAAAAATCCAAACTTGAGAATTGTTTACATCCAAATAAAGCATCTTAAATTTTTTTTTAATTAGAGAAGTTGTAGGTTTACAGAAAAAGCATACATAAAATGCAGTGTTCCCATGTACCACCCTATTATTAACACCTTGCATTAATGTGGTACATTTTTATAATGATATTATTAACTATAGTCTATGGTTTACATAAAGGTTCACGGTTGGTGTTGTACAGTCCTATGATTTTTTAAAAAATTTATTCTACTAATACATATAAACCTAATTTTTTTTCCTTTTTTACCACATTTAAATATATAATTCAAGACTGCCAATTATGTTCACATCCAGTTAAAGCATCTTGATAAGCAATAATGTGAAATTCAAGATCAAAAGGTACACCAGATCAAAGCACAGATCACCCTAGGAGGATCCCTGTAAGCTGATCCATCAAACCTCACAGACCCTCTGTAGGATTTCTACCATCTCCCCCCCCCCCTCTCTCTCTCTCTATTTACTTATTTTTTTATAATTTAGTCAACAGTATATTAAGAAGAGGGAAACAAGCTAAAAGCTGGATTACTGAAAAAAGTACTGTTGGAAATGCATATTTTATGAAGAGACAGTCTAAAAGTTGGAGGAATGGCATTTTTCAAAGTACAACCTATTTATAAGAAGCAGTACAAACTGAATGCCCTTCAGAAAGATTATCAAAATGTCATCTGAACAGAAGCAAAAGAAAGAAAAAAAAAGAGTTTTAATAACATTTAAAATTTTATCTGTGAGGTTTGTTTCATTTTATTTCACTAATGCCAGATGTACCAATTTAAAATCAAACCTATATTTTAAGAAAGAGGAATAATATCTATTCTACTAGCCTTTTCACATTCCTTCCATTCCTTTGAATTCCCTGCTTTCAAATATTTTTAATTTTATTGCTAAAAGACTTGAAAAATAAATTAGATACAGAAATGCACTAATAAGCATTGTTTGCGGGTTTGTTTTAATATTACTTTTTAAATTGATCTGCATTTTACAATGTTATAAATTAAATAAAATATAAAAATTACAATTTTAAATGAAAATGCTAATTTTGAAGGGCTATATAGCTACTATTCAAAGAACTAAAATAAAATAAAGAATTAGGCTTGTAGATTTTTTTTTTTCAAAAATCATTTGCTTTTGATTATTTTCTGGCACCTACACATTATACAATATTTATCTTCAACTTCATCATTAAATTGCAATAATTAATCAGGATGAGGTACTCCCCTAAAGGAGAATTTTTTTAAGGAGGTACCAGGGATTAAACCCAGGACCTAGTACATGGGAAGCAGGTGCTACATCCACTCCCAAGAGAAATTTATATATATATTCATATATATATGAGATATATATAGTGTTAGTTTATAAGCCCCTAGTACTTTGTAATAGTGATTGTTTGGCATATGGGATTATTAACCCCTTGAATATGTGCTTATGCATTATTCACAATTTTCTCAGTTGATAAACTACTTGATATCTGTGACAGTCATAGGTAGCCACAGATTTGTGGTTTAAATTGCATTGCGGTCATGTCTTAGAGTGAAACAAGTAAACACAGCTAGCTTTAAATTTTGACCTCTGCAATTACTGTTCATTTTCTAAGCTTTCCTGGGTGTAAATGCATGTTAAATTGCCTTTTAGTGTCAGGAATGGCTTTTCCTCAGCCAAATTACTCTCTTTTGGTTCATCAGTTAGATATGTATTTCATGTACTTTAGTAGCACAAAAGTTACCCATTCCAACTTAAAAGTGTCCATCCTAGACATTGTATAAGGCCAACTTCAATATCTTACATTATTATAAGAATGTTCCACTAAAGCAGGCTATAATACTTATCCTTGTTTATGAATTATTCAGGCTACCAAATATAATTTTCAACTTGCTTAACCTAATTCAAGTCAGCATTTCTAGAGTGCCAATTGGTTCACTGCTATCTTGGAAGAAAAAAAAATTAAAATCAATGCACATCAGAGCGAAGATTTTAATTTGTATTCTTTAGCCTAAACCTTTCCCTATATTTAAAATTTTTTGTTTTTCAGAAATATTACCAATCTATATAACTTCTAGAGACAACCACACAGGAGCCAGTTGGGCTATTTTTTTGGTGTCAACAGAATATTTGACCTTGTTTTTCTTATGGCTTAGAGATTAACTACTGCCCCCAGTGGATATACTGCACACCATTTTAAAAGGAAGGTTTTCTGCGGTATAATGCTGAGTTTACAGTTTTCCTAGAGTGGATGAAGCTTCTATTTAATCTTATACTCCAGATGGCCTTTGTGACACAATGACTGGATTTAAGAATCAAGATTTTTTTAAAAAATGGAAAGACCTGGCCTTGACAAGGAAAATTGGGGGTAGAAGGTTATTGATTTTTTTTTTTCTTGAGAGAAGCAAAGCATGCAGTGCTAATATGAATGCTAGCAGATATTAAAATCTCTTTTGGATGAAGGAGGAGTACATATAGTTTTCAAACAAATAAAAATAATAAGAACGAACTTCAATTCAATCCTTTACAGCAAGACTTCTCTATAAAGTAGTGTATTTCCGGTGATTTATGAACAGGGACCTTGTTTATTCCTAAACTGAAGGAAAAGGAGGATTAGGAGATTAGTGTTAGTGTTTATAGAAACAATTTCCCACGAAATGTATATAGTTCAAGTAAAGAACTAAAATCCTTTTTGTAAAATAGATTTCCAGTTCCCAGAAGAATTCAGAAAATTTATTGAGAAGGAAGAAATAAACTGAGAAGAAATAAACTCTCCCTCTCCATCAAAGGCACAGGGAGAAATTACTGAAAAGAGAATGGACTTCTTCAGGAACTGTCACCAAAAAATAGAGTTGGGCATAACATGTACCTCTTGATTTACTGTTAATACATTGTCTGAAGTAGATAATCATATTTGTTTATCTGCAGAGTCAAAAACGGTGTGACTGGATCTTGGGGTTAAATTTTTAAAGTTTTAAAAGACATGGAACAGACGATAGATATATTTCATAACCAGTATATCTCTACCTAAATAGATGTACATTTATATACCTATAAAATATAATCATGACTCATTTAGATGAAAATCAAAGAAAAATTTTTGAGAAAAATATAAAATCCTCAAATATGCTGGAGATTTGAAAATAGAACAGGCACAGAAGGGAATAGCAATGCCCTCTGTAAATAATTATTTATATGCATCTCAATTTTTTTTCTGCCACTCCTCTGCTTAAAACACTTTAGTAGCTCTCCATTTCTCTCAAAGTAGTAGCCAAAGTCTACAAAGCCCAATCTCATCTGAACTCATGGACCTCTCTGACCTCACCTCCTTCTAAACGAGTCTTCTGGCCTCTTTGAGAGGGCCTTTGCATTTATGATTCCCTTCACCTGATCAACCCTCCTCCAGATATCACATGGCATACCCCTTCCTGTTCTTCAATACTTGCTCTAATATCAAAATTTTAAGAAGGCTTCTTCAAAGAGCATGCTAAAAATTGCAACTCTTCCACACATACTTTTAATTCCCCTCACTCTGCACTTTTTTCCCTACAGTATTTGAGTTCTAATATGCTACATTATTTATTTATTTATCACACCCATTTTTTATTACCTGCCTTTCTCCATTAGAATATGAACTCTGTGAAGGCATGAATCTTTGTTTTGCTCATAAAGGTATCTCTAGAAGCTTAAATAGTACCTACCGTGGAGTAGACACTCAATAATTGTTGAATTAATGAATGACTTTTAATTTGGATGCAAAACAGTAGGTATTAAGAGTCACAAAACAACTCATCTGAAAATAAATATTACTGCCACTTTATAAAAGTTACTCAATTGGCTATAGAGGTGTATATCACAGAGGAATTTTGACATATACTAATGGGCTTTCATATATTCACTAAAATGTTAGAAGAATCTAGGATTTTTATATATATATATTTTTTGTCTGATGTTTTCTTAGAGGAATAAACTGGTCTTTGGGAAAAGTAGAAAAACGTTTTACGTATTTCAAAATCTGTTGTAACAATAAATGAATAACAAACTTAACATGTCATTCAAGAAAGCATTACACAAAGAAAGTTTATTCCCAATATAAAATTTGTAGCCAATGGTGTAGTTAATTAAGAGAAAATGTCAACAGAACTTAACATTGTCACAGGATAATGGTTCCTGCTGCTAGATATATGTCAAGAGAAAGATAAATAAGATGGAGTGATTTATTAAGCAGTGCCACACTCCAGGCAACACATTTATAGAGGATTATAGCACTCCTTGGGTGGTGATGTAAGACAGAAGACTGAAGACTAAGTGATCTTAACCCTCTGAATAGTATAACAAGAGCACAGAAATGTGGTGCTTGCAGACAGTCCCTGCTGATAGAGCAAAATTACTTTTATATTTAGAAAGAAACAAGAGATCATCATGGTATTAAAATGGATCTAAGTTAGAATAGGATGCCATCAACAATTCTTCATGTCTTTGAAGTTAGTTTAACTCTGTGGAGATGTCATATCATTTTAAAATATAAAATCCAACAAAATTAGATTATCTGTATTTAAAATATAGACTTCTGAAAACTTGTATTTCAGTGAACAAATGATTATTGATTGAGGACCTTGGAAACCGTTCTCACAAAACTCTATTAAAATTATTTTGGAAACATATCCCAAGGCCTTTTATTCATTTATCAATAATTTTGATAATATAATTCAATTTATTTTGAGCTTGTTAATATTAATTAAATAATGTCAAAGATGGTTTTAATTCACAATCAACTTTTTGAAAACTATGGCACATTCTCTGCCTTGAATTGAACTCAAAATACTGTCATGTATTTTGACTTTCTCAGATCAAAGTCACAGAGTTTACTTGTTAATGGGAAATATTTTCATCTTAAAATTAACCTTATATGTGATGTGATATATTCCTGGGCTGCAATAATATAAAATAATAGTAGCAGACTCATCTATGTTAGTTATAACTTCCATATGCATTAGCTCATATTACATAGGCATTTCCATTATAAATGCTACATTTATGTAACAATGAAATCAACAATACTCTTCAGGATAAAGGCATACTTTCAATGAAATAAAAATTTTCACATATTATTTAACATGGTTATATTTATATATAATTGGTATGGTTGCTTTTAGTTTTATTAAAATCAAATCACAAAATAGTTATTACCATTTTTAAAATCATAAAATATTTTAGTATTTAATAATGGCATTATGAGTATACTATAATTTAAAAATAAACATTATTGTAATTATCATCATCATACTCTAGAAAGACTCCATGTGGTTCTAGACTGCCATCCATGGCAGTTTTTGAACATTGCTTAGCTTAAGAAAATCAGCCTTCCATATGGTGTTTATCCTCAGTATTGTGGTATTTTACTTACAGATCCCAAGATAGAATTCAAAAACAAAGCACACAGATATACAGTTTTTATATGTATCAGTCCCCAAAAGGCTGACAGTCTTTTTGAGTTAAAAAGGATTTAATATATAAATTGAAGCATCCTGAAGCAAAACTTGTAATTCCATTGCATTTGTGTTCATTAATTTATATAATCTTTAGCCATGTTAGCTATATTCTATTGCATATATATGGGTTAATGTTGTGCTGACATGGGGGAATGTTTTATTAGCTTTTCATACCTAGTTGAATGACACAAATTTATCATGAGTTGATTAGCATATGGTTTTTATTATAAGGATTTTCATTAGCTAGACCAGTTTTCCAAATACATTTCCTTATGCCTTATTACAACAGATTTCATTAAAATAATGCTTATTTTCTGTGAGGTAATGATAAGTATATAATGCATTAAACAATTTGATTGGTTTGATCTCCTGGCATGGACGGTAAAAACAATGAAGAAATAGTAACTATGCTTAGGGCTATATTGGTCAAGGTTTTCCAGGTATTATTAAAAGATTCATTATATTGGGTCACGTGACCGTGAAGATTGGCAAGTCCAAATTTCATAGGGCAGGTCGCAAGTTGGAAACTCCAATGAAAGTGAAGTTCAACTACCCAGGAGATACTGGCTGGCTGAGGCAGAGGCTTGAATTCTTTCTTCTGACATCTGAAATTCTCAGTTCTGGCTTTATGCCTTCCAACTTATTAGGTTAGGAGACAACAGTGCTGAGGGAGACCACTTTTGTTGATTATAGATGTTATTAACTGACTACAGATGCAAATCCATCTACGAAATATCCTCACAGTAACAATAGGGCCAGAACTTGCTCCAGTAAACAACTAGACACCGTAACCCAGCAAATTGACGCATGAACTTAATCATTAAAATCCACCCCTTGTTAACTTGACACCCACACAGATCTCCTTAAACCATAGTTAATGTCCAAAAAAAATATAGCAACTGTCCCACTTTCACCTAATATAAAGCAACTGGTCTGCATACAACTGAAAATGCACTAATCCTTTCCCTAGAAGAGGATACAAGTCCTTGGGTGATATTTACTCTTAAACTTGATACAACTTATGTTGTGTGATAAGGGGATAAGTGAGGAAAGAAAACATGAATATGTATTCATATTTATAAGAAAACATGGAAGAAAGACTCAGCCATTACAGTCCTCACTTCTGCAACTGGTCACTTGGTCATAGTTGGTATTCACAATGACCTTTTCCCACTACCTAGTCCATGTCCTCTTTACCTCAGAAATCACCTGAGCTGGTCATGGTCCTTTGCCTGGTGGGGTGACCCAAATTTTGTCATTCACACAGTTCCAAGTGTTTTATATCCATGAACTCTTTTAATCTCCTCTAACACCTGATAAAGTAGGTACAATTATTACCCAGGAAACTGAGGCATATAGAGGTTAAAGAGCTTGTGCAAGGTCACATAGCTATTAAATGTGGAGGAAAGATTTAAAACTGAGTTGGCTCTCAAGGAAATATGAAAGTAGTGATTCAACTAATTAATTATAGAATCTTTCAATTTTATACCTGAAAGAAAACTTAAAAAAATCATCTGACATTTTATTTCACAAAGATCAGGTGAGTTAATTGAACAATTCATTTCCTCTGTTCTCACTAGGTAAAATATTGGCTCATGTTTTGTGTGTCTGTCATTGATGGGTCATGACTTGGGATATTTTTAACCCAATGATAATGTGCCAAATAGCAGCAATCTGTAAATTCCATGGCCATAGTATCCTGTGCTTTCCTCAGCATGATAATTATGATTCTGTGATCTAGCTACATGTTTTAGTTTGTGTCACTTGTATGTTGGAAGCTTCATGAAGAAAGACATCATGCTGTCCTCTTCACCCTTGTCACTAGGTAAATAATTCTTGTTTAAAACCCAAACAGATGTTTCTAAGGGAATGAAGAATTTAAACGAACAAGGGCAGATGAAATACTTTTAGGACATGCTAAAGTAGAGCTTAAACAATGGATATAAACATTAACTGCTAGAAAACAACTGAAGCAGATAGAACAAACTGTATAGCAGTCCCAAATAGATTGTTAATTTAGAGTTTAAGAGACAGAGTTGTAAATATTAAGAAGACTATATAAATTTTGACCACAGACACAAATCAGAGAACAATTTTATGTGTCCACAGTGTGGATATATGGGTCATACATTAGTCTTTTGTTAAATCTCAACACAAAAAAGAACAATTGCCATCAAAATATGTAGTTTTTAAATATGTAGTATTCTACTATGGGACACCGATATGTATGATGAGACCAATAATTTGTGAATTTATGCCTTATATTACGCATTGGAAACTCTCTATTTTATAATTTTGAAAAATGCAAGTAAATATTGTGCCACAGTCAAGGATATTTAGCACAAACATCACAAGGGCTTTATTTCTCATCAGCTGTAGATTAGAGGTGGGGATCTTAAATTCAACATTGTATGCCTTACAAGTGGTTTATAATGCCTTGCCTATAAGAGCTGGGTTACATGCCAAGAGTCTTAATTTTCAAAGCATGTTTGATTTTGTTGTCCAAGTTTATGGTCAGTTTCCTACACTTTTAGAAACAAAGCAATCCCTTATTAAATTTCTAATTACATATTCATAGGTAGAGGGAACATAGATTCAGGTTTGGGCATGTCAAACAGAAACTGAATTTTCAAATTTATATTTTAAACTGATGTTCTCTATCACCACCTGTGGTCCCTGAAGCCCAATACTTTAGCTTAAATCAATCCCATATCACCTTTAGAATAAATTCATTTTTGGTGATGTCTGTTTCTATTCTTATTGATTAAGCTGAATAGAATTGTGATAAGGTACTGTAAAAACACTGAGCGCTATTCAGATGACAGACAATGTTATTTAAAGGAATTATGGGACCTGCTTCTGCTATCATTTAAATTTTGATTAAAAAATATGTTTTCTTAAAGCACATTGGGAAGAATAAAAACTGACTCAGAATATCTTACATTTGCCCTTCAATATTTTTTATGTCTTTTAGGAAACCACTCCTTTGTGTTTTGTTAAATACTAAAATAATACATGTAATAATGGTTTTTATTTTTAAGTAGTTTAAAAGGTGTCAAGAAAATTGTTGTTACCAGTGGTTGTTTTATGGGCAGAAATCTGACTAGCACCATATGTTCTTTGACTGCTTTTAAACTTCTCAAAAACCCAGTTCAGCATGAGAATGGATTTTCCTGGCTTAAATAATATAAAGTTGGCTTTAAAATAAATGAATTCAGGGGCATAGTGCATACAATAATTGCTTAAACAGTCTCTTAAAGAATGGAAGTTCAACTTATTTTTTCTTCAGTGGTGGAGAATTCTGGAGATAAAAAGAAGAGAAAGAAAATGATCACCTTGTCATGTTTTAAATCAACATGGGGAAATTCACAAGTGGATGTGACAGGATTCAGAATGCTTGGCGCTCCCTTTGTTAAGGAATGCCAATCATAATTAACGACAACAGAGATGTTGTTCTATTCTAAATAAATACTACAGAGAACCTTTCTGATTTAATACCTATAAGAACAGAATGTAGAAAGAAACTTGTCTCTATAGCCCAGTTAACCTGTCACTGGGAATTACTTTCATTTTCCCTGTGTTCATTAGGGTCAGTAAACAACAGAGCTAGCCAATATCATTTTTATTATATTCAAATTGAATGTGAAATATCAGATAACATTACAAAGTAATAGCTTTGGCTTCTGCATGCCAAATCTTGAATCCTTTGAGACTTTGTGAATAGATCATCAGTAAAATTCATATATTTGATATCTGTAATATTAAAATGGATGTCTTTTTGAGTTAGTCTCCTATGTGAAGTTTTAAAGAGCTGTTCTCTTACCAACAATCTCCTCTGTTGCCTAATTCAGTAGAGCAGAATGTCTGATTCTTCTTATGGTGGAAATGAGAAATTCGTGATTCTTCATAACAGTGAAATCCATTGGCAGTGGAAAGAATGTTTTATTTTCTTCCAAGTACTGTCCTGGGATCTCAAAGCCAGTGGGTTGCCTCTCATGTTAACTCCTGGGCAGCAGCCATCACGTCATCTTCAGAATTTCTATCACTCCTAAAGGCACTTTCTATTCATCAGTAGCATCTGTGGAACTATTTGATCTTTATGAAAGCTACCAAAGGAATTTTCCTTTTTTCCCTCTTTCCAGTAATTCTGTTTGCTCCTCCCATCAGAAGTAGTTTATTTTGGTCCCAATTTGGCTATGGCCCATTGGGAGTGTGTTGCCCACTCGTACAAAGACTGTGTCTTCCTTATTTATCACTGTATTCAAAACATTTTTGGCCAGGCCCGGCACATAGCTTACCCAAGAAATATTTATTAAATCAGTTAAAGTAGTTATTTCTTGGTTTCCTTTCACTCTTCTTGTTCCTAGAACACAGGTGGTATTTAATGGATGCTTGCTGATAAACATATAGGTGGTTGTTTCAAATGCTTTACATGAATATTAATATGTATGCTTCAAAGAAGCAGAGAAAACTGAGGGTAACTCTGAGATTGCTCTTTGCCTGTGACTAGCAAACAAATTTCATACACATGTGTGACATGAAAAAATCATAGGGGTTTTCCACGCCTTAGATGATATCAAAAGAGTCAATGCCAATAAACTGAAGATAAGGGATCTTAGAAAATCAAACTCCAGGGTTTTGTTTTTAAGTATGTTGATTGTTGTACACAGACACAGAGATGAGGGAAAATATAAAATGACAACAAAACACATATGAAATTGATTTCTCATTTGTGCATTTAACAACCTAATTCATAAGCTCTAATGTTCCAGCCAAACAGATGTACTGAGTTTAGCTCTATAATGGACCATACCGCTTTTGCACAGTTGGATTCCCTGAGCTGTTTTTTTCTGGAATGCTTTGAAGTAACAGATTTTAAAAATCACAGGATTAGTAAACAATGCACATATATTTAACATTTTTCAGCTTTTCGCTGTCCCTGAGCTATTTTTCAGAAATCTATTTGATAACACATGAAATGCCTCCTACTCATATTCAATCTGCTATAGTGGCTCAATAAAAAATGTACTTCTTCTTAAAAGACTGTATTTTTATTGAAAATTATCACTAATTCCAGTTCCACTGCCTTTGCATGGACATTGTCATTGATTGACTTTTTTTCCTTAGGGATTATGAGCCTTTTCTTAACTTATTTTTAATCAGGGCATAAAGATGCTCTCAGTATCCTTTAATTAATTCACTGTTTCATTGTTAGCAAGTATAAGAATACTAGCACTTTGAAAATGAAGCATTTAATCATATGCAATGCAGCATTATCTATCTTTATGAATTTGTATACATGTACAATCAGCCTACAAGCTGTGCAACTCACTTAAGGATTCAGTTGGGATAGAAATGTGTTTAACATATTTATAACTTTTGATATCTGCTGCATGTTTACAGAACTAGAAAAGCATGCTGACCATATAGGTAATTTTATTTATCTTTTTTCTTGGGTATGCTCCAAAATTAATTGAGATTTGGCCCCCTGGAGGCAGAAATCAGAAAGGCACTCCATAAACATAACATCCTCAAAGGCCTCAATCAATAGGAGATCTTATTTATGAGTTTCTCATTTTAACTATTTACAAAATATACTCAGTAGAGACATGCCAAATAACTTCCTGTTTGATTTAGTGAGCTTCAGGGTATTGGGGACAGTGTTGGTGATGTTTTCATGTTACATTGTAATCTAACAAACACAATACTGCAGTTAACTCCACACATGTTTCAATTTAGCATCCCTTCATTCATTCACCTGATTGATATAAATTTCATAAAAATCTACTATGTTCAAGACACAGAACAGTCTAATCTTGTGTTTGAGTAACTGGCAATTAGGCATGCGTTAGGGAGTGGTAAGAGATGAAACTAAACATTGGACAGAAGCCAGATGGTGGATGTTCATACCCTAAAGAATACAGACTTTGCAGGCATAGGGAAGCCAAGGAAATATTTGAATAATGGGCATTATGTGGGCAGCTCTCCATGATATAGACAACTTGGTTATATATGTTATATATTTCAATGTACCAAGAACAACTTTTGAAAAAGGATGACAAAATTATAAACTTCCTATAATTTAGTAAGAAATCATATAGGCCTAACCTCGGTAAGAAGAGAGTTCCACTTCTAGAAATATTTAGGAGGTAAAACTAGCATGATGTAATTCTGATTGGATACAGAGATGAGAAAAAGGATGAAATCAGGAATATTTTCAGTGTTTCTAACATGTGTGACTGTGTGGTTAGTGATGTACCAGGTAAGGTAGAGAATACAAGTACTAAGAAGGTTTAAAGTGTAAAATTAATTTAAATTGCTGGCATATTGGAATTTGTGATGCCTCTGGTATATCTAGAGAGTGGTACAATAAGCAGTTGAATATCCAGATCTGAAGTTCAAAGATGGATGATGTAGATTTGGAAGTCATCAGTGTATTGGCAGTTGTTGATCCCATGCACTCAAAAAGTGAATGGAATGGGAAGAAGTGAGATGAAACTGAAGTTAATCATCTATCGATATCACCTCCTATTTTTGTCAATGTTCCTATCTATCAACATCCTACTTCTTACTCCTCCTGTATTAATAATTTTGGCACATGGGTCATTTTTTCCCTTTCCAATCCAAACCTCCAAATATTACAAATGGCACATCTACACCTGGGCCTCTCAGCTCTTTGATCAGCTTTAAAGTCCTTCACCATCCCTCAACTTCAGGGATCTTCATCCATACCCCTGCAATTTTCCTTCACTTTTCTACTTCCAAATTTTTTAAGTTTGGGTGTTGCATTTTATGAATACAACCTTCACACTCTCTCACTCTGATGTTTCCACTCTTACTGTTCTTTAGCTTCATCAAGACCTCAATTTTCTCCTACTACTATTCTATTGCTCTCCACTGCTACTCTCTCTTAATTCTCATTATTAGACCTTTTTGTCATCTTGCCAATAATCTATAATGACTTGCCCTGTTATCCTTTTGTTGCATGCCCCTAACCATTCACAGCTGAGTTTAATTTTTAATTAATTATTTATTTAATAACCACACATGTGACACTTATACAACACTATCTAAAAACTTCACAATTTTTAGCCCTTTGATTTCTCATCATATACCTATGTGGTGAGTAGGGGCACATATAGGATGTTCCCTGCAAGAGCAACTCAAACTATCATACCAGTTTTGTGATCCTCAACATGGACCACAAAATTCTTCTGTTTCATGGACTCTTCTCTCTCTTCTTGGGAAGCTCTCTAGGGAGAAAGCGACTACCATGCTTTGAGAAATGCCAAACTATCCCATGTCAAGACGCTACCTGGAGTGGCCTACATGGAGAAAAATGGAGCCCCCAAGTCTACATCCAGCATCAAATACTAGATATGTGAGCCAAGTGGACAAGTCTTCAGATTATTCCAATCTCTAGCCTTTGAGTCTCCTAGCTGAAGACCCAGGCACCATGGGACAAAGACAGGCCATACTCACTGTGACTTATCTGAACTAATTCACAAAATTGAGCATAATAAATGTTTGTTTTTTTCCACTAGGATTTGGAGTCATTTGTTGTGCAACCATATTCACTGGAATACTATCAATGAGTATTAATTTCTAAATTCAATGAACACCTAAATTTTACTTGATCCTTTGAAATATGGAACCCTTTATCTTTACATATTGTCTTTATTCAATGTCTTTATATACCACTACATGCTCTGATTTTACGTGCATATTTCTTGTCAATCCTTCTCAGTTACCATTGGGAACTCTCCACCCCATTACCTTCCTTAGAGCTTTGTCTTTGTCCCTCTTTAGGCAAGAGAATAACTATAGCATAATCTTATTCATGTCCATGGCTTCTTTCAATGATCTCTAACATGTCAATGCATCCTAAATATATATTTAATCCAGTTGTTTCTTCTGTGCTTTTAACAAATATTATGCCATGAATAAGCATTAGAAGTCTTCCCTTGGATGTTTCACGGATATCTCAAACTCAACATGCACAAAAATTAACATCTTCTCCATGCTACCTGTTCTTTCTGTTTTATTTATTTTAGTAAATGACATCAATATTCAATTCAATACTCTAGGTTTCTGAATTCAGCTACTGTAATAGCTGAATTCAGAAATTGAGAAGAGATACTTTCCCTCCTTTTCCTCCCTCAGAACCAACCTCCACACCACAATATAATTAATCAAGTTTTAATGATTCCATTTCACCAATACCCTTCTCTTAATTCCTACTACCACCTTACCTTAGTATATCAACTCTTTACTGTTATTTTGATAGTCTTTTAAATTGTATCACTTTCCACACTGCCCTTATTTCAATCTATTTGCCACATTATAATCAGAATATTTCTACAGCACAAATCTAAATATGCCTTTTCCTATTTAATACCTTTAATAATACCTTTTCCTATTTAATACCTTTAATAATAGCTTTGATAATTTCCCGGGTGATCAAACTCCAATTCCTCATAATAACAAATGTATTTTCAGCTTCATCTTCACCAGCTCCCTTCCCCTTCATAGTTTATGTTCTCCTCGCCTTATTTCTTGGTCTGAAATTCTACCCTGTGCATTTATGTCTCATTCCCCCCACTATTATCCTTCATCACCAAGTTAGTTTCATGCTCAATTCTGTCTCTGTTTATATAGTACTAATTCTTGAAGCCTTCTTTGTTATGCTAAGATATATTGAGCTTC
Organism: Chaetophractus vellerosus; assembly: GCA_004027955.1. NCBI lineage: Eukaryota > Metazoa > Chordata > Mammalia > Cingulata > Chlamyphoridae > Chaetophractus > Chaetophractus vellerosus. Next base: position 2,400 of record PVKH010012021.1, on the reverse strand, counting down.
CCTACCACTAAGATCTCATAGAGGTATGTGCTAATCTATATCACACCACTTTCAAACACTAGTGCAATTGTTTGGCATTACAAACAATTGTGTCCCACTAGACCACAAGACTTGTAGTTCGATAATCACAAAGACTCTGGCTTACCAATGCATACTCAGTGCCTAGCAGAGTTTCACTTAAGTAAATATGTATTAAATATTAACTGAATTAATGATGAATGAATTGACTAAAAATGTCTCTTTCAATTATATAGTGACAGTTAATTTTTTGTCAGAGGCCTTAATACAGAAAGATGGAGGGAGAAACATCCTTACAGGTAGTAAGGGATAGATTAAAAGTGAGGAATTGGAGATGAAAGAGTTACACAAAACTTTTGATAAATTAAATGAGAAGAGAAAGAATGAAATTTAATGGAAGTTCCAATAGTAAGTGCAAATAAATAAGGTCCTACTGAAAATTATAAGTATTATGGCAAAAGTGTCATGTGCCCCCACTGAGGCACGTATTTCTTCTATTCAATACATGTGCCGAGTTTGCAAGATACTATCAATCCCCTAAGCATTTCATTATTTCATTTTCTATGATGCCAGTAGTCTCAAGTAAGGAGTTTAATAATTTTTATTCTTTCCTGAAACAGTAAAATAAGTCTAGAGAGACCAAGAATTAATCAGGCAACTTTAGACTGAAGTGGGGCAGATTGGATACTGAATAACAAAGAAAAGATAATCTTTAAAATATAATGTAATACTAAGTTAAATCATTAGTAGAGATTATATATTAAAGTGAAAGATTAAAAGATATGATTTCTTATTAGATCTTCTATTAACTAAGGAATACTTTAATACATGAAATAATGTCTCGGAACAAAGAAAATTTTTTACTATCTCTTATATATGCAAATAATTAAACAGAATTTTCTCTTGCAGTAAGTAGTTTCATTCCATAAGTCTATTTCTCAGAATGTCAGAACTTGAGGAGAAAAGTCTGATCTTGAGCTTTTTTGTGAACCTTACCTCTGATATTTATTTTTTACTCTATTGACAAAACTGAGCTTACATCAAAAGATAATGAACCATTATTGTTGGAAAGCTGCTGTGTTTGAGACCCACAAAGAGAGAGTAGGAAGTGTCCTTTTCTGAACATTGCTGTGAGGAAACTTTAAAATCCTTATTGATATCAGATACAAAATCTTTTAAAAATGAATTCATATCATTTGAAATATCACATCTGTTTGTTATACTCAAATGTACTTTTTCTCCTTACCTTGCTGTACAAAGGATCCATACACAAACCACATGGAATTGTAGAGAGTAGTAGAAGTCATCGATCCCATTTGTAATCGTGGGGGATTAAGCCAGTTTAAGAGGTAGACCAGTAGACCCACCAGAAGGACTGTGCCAGCAATGCAAGCCCATAGAGAGAGATCAAATGGTGCAAGACAGGCAAACATATCCACAGTCTTTTCAGCCCTTCGTAGTAGTACACCCACGGAGTAGTCCATGTAACGTGTTGTAAAGTCCACCACATTCTCACGATCCGGGGTGATGGTTAAAGCAGAAATCCCTATGTCGGCTCTCTGAGAAATTGAAAGAGAAAGAATACATTAACAGTTTGAAAACAATTTGATTTGTGACACTTCAGCTTGCCTTGAGGAAAAAAAACAAGATGCCTCAGGCAACGTATTAAGTCTTTCATATAAACTGAAAACACTGCAATGTCTTCTAACAGAAGAGGCTATGTGTAAAATTTGCACTTCTTACTGCAAATCTTGCCTCGCTAGAGTCAGACAAATCACCTTGTTCATATTATCAGTGAATGTGAAATCAATTAAGAATATTTCAAACTTACATAACACCCGAAGGATACTGTTCTTTTTCCTTGGGTCATTTTATCAAAGCCATTATTAAACAGTGGCAAAGACAACACTTACGCTAAAGAATTCTTTCTGAGAAAATGTTCCTAAGATATTTAATATATTCTTACCATGTAAATTATTATATAGGTGATTTAAAAACCTCTACATGGCATTTTTCCTTCGTTTAGAGTTTTTGCATCAAAATTCAAATTGTTGGGCTTTAAACATATTAGAATTTGTTAGAGATTTCACAGCACTAAGATATAATGTCACATGCCGGAATTCTCTACCATGATTTTATTGTGTAAACATCAGGAACATTTTAGTCAACAACTAAAGATTAAAGAGACAGATAATTCTTCTTGAAGTAAAAATGCTTTTTCTCAGTGTGTATCCTTAGAGACTCAGTTATAGCAGTCACAACTATAGCACATGCTATTTTACTTATTTAAAAAACATAAGATAGAACTGCAGTGAAAGCACAGAATAAATGATTTCATATTTGAATTCTGTGATAGGAGAATGTGTTTTTAAATAGCTAAAA
>PVKH010012020.1:0-17492 GCA_004027955.1 Chaetophractus vellerosus | reverse complement strand
GAACAGAGTCTTAAACATGGGATATCTGAGGTGGTTCTCTACTCTAACAGGACTCAAGGGTACTGATGACTCCCTTTCCAATAATGAAGAGGTTGCTAAGAGTCCATGGCGTGAGCTGGCAATAGAGATACGCAATATAGCCTCACTGGATTCCCTACTTCCTCACTTATAAGAAGCAAGGATCTGGGTGACAGTGTTTTTAATACTTTAACAGAATTTTGCAGCATAAAAAAGTATAATGATGTTGGCTGGCTCCTTTTAGATACTCTGGATACAGTTAAAAAAGAAAGGGATGAGCTAAAGTCTAAAAATTTGCAAATTAAAGGCCGTATGGATGATATGAAAGTTTCTACGTGTGCCTTTCTATGCTGCGTCTCTCCACAAGGCCAGCTGTAGCCTCTCTGGCGATCGGCTCACTCCAACATCAGAACTGCTTTTTAAATCTCCTTCTCCAAATCTCCTCTCTGCTTCTACTTGAGACCACCCCCACCGAGGGGTGGGGCTCAATGTCTCACTGACATGGCAATTAACGCCCTACTCATAACTTAATCATGCCCAGATGAACAGATGAGCTTACAAACATAACCTAATTTATATTTTTGGAATTCATAATTAATTCAAACTCAAACCATTACAACCCCAAAAAATATAAATCCCAACAGGCCAACTGTAGACACATACTTGTCAAAATGTCCAATGCTCAACACAAAGAGCAAATATTCAAGGCAGCAAGAGTAAAGAGAACCATCACATACAAAGGAAGCAAAATAAGATTAAGTGCAGACTTCACAGCTGAAACCATGGAGGCAAGAAGACAGTGGTATGACATACTCAAGGTACTAAGAGAAAAAAGTTTCCAACCACGGATTCTCTATCCAGCAAAGCAGGCATTCATAACTGGCGGAGAGTTCAAAATATTCACAGATAAACAGAAATTAAGGGAATATGCCAAAAAGAAACCTGCATTTCAAGAAATACTAAAAGAAGTTCTGAAGGACAAAAAGAAAAACAGGAGAGAGAGATGGAGGAGAGTGTAAGAACAACAAAAATGACATAAAGAGAAACAAAAACTATACAGGACATACATAAACCCAAAGAAAATGTGGCAAAGTTAAGAAATTCATTGAGAGTAATAACACTGAGGGTTAATGGATTAAACTCACTAGTCAAGAGACACAGATTGGCAGATGGATAAAGAAAATTGACTCATCTATAGCTTGTCTACAAGAGACCCACCCTAGACTCAGGGATTCAAGGAAGCTGAAAGTAAATGAATGGAAAACAAGTTTACAGGACATAATAACTAAAAAATAGCAGGAGTAGCTATTCTAATATCAGACAAATTAGACTTTAAATGCCAAACAATCATAACAGACAATTTTGGACTTTATATATTAGTAAAAGTGGTGATCACTGAAGAAGAGAGGACAATCATAAACATTTATGCACCTAATCAGGGTGCCTCTAAATATATCAGGCAAACACTGGAAAAACAAAGTGGAGAAATAAATGCCTCCACAATTAGAGTGGGGGACTTCAATACACCATTATCACCATTAGACAGAACATCTAGAAAGAGAATCAGTAAAGAAACAAAGAACCTGAATAATACATTAGAAGATCTGGACCAAATAGACATATACAGAATGCTGCATCCTAATATAGTGAGATATACATTGTTCTCAAGTGCACATGGATCATACTCCAAAATAAACAACACACTAGGTCACAGAACAACTCTCAATGAGTTCAGAATGATTGAGATTATATAAAGCAATTTCTCGACCACAATGGAATGAAACTGGAAATCACTAAGGGCCAGAGAACAAGATTAGGTATGAAGATACGGAAATTAAACAACACACTCTTGGAAAAACAGTGGGTCAAGACGGAAATCTCAAAGGAAATCAGTAACTACCACAAATCAAATGAAAATGACAACACAACATATCAAAACCTAAGAGATGCAGGCAAAGCAGTACTGAGAGGGAAATTTAGAGCTCTAAATACATATATTTAAAAAGAAGAAAGAGCTAAAATTGAAGTATTAGCTGCACACCTGAAAGGATTGGAAAAACAACAACAAACTAATCCTAAAGGAAGCAGAAAAAAAGAAATAACAATGATGAAAGCAGAACTAAATGAATTAGAAAAAAAGAAAGCATTAGAAAAATAAAACCAGAAGCTGGTCCTTTGAGAAGATCAATAAAATTGACAAACCCTTAGCCAGACTAACAAAGAAAAAGAGAGAGCATAAGCAAATACACAAAATAAGGAATGAAGAAAAGGATATCACTACTGACCCCACTGAAATAAAGAATATATTAAGAGGATACTTTGAAAAATTTTATGCTAACTAGAATGATAATTTAGAAGAAATGGACAAATTCCTAGAAACTCACAAGTAGCCTACACTGACGAAAGAAGAAATCGATGAACTCAACAGTCCAATTACATGTAAAGAGTTAGATTCAGTCATCAAAAACCTCCCAACTAAGAAGAGCCCAGGACCAGACGAATTCACAGCGAAATTCTACCAAACATTCTACCAAACTAACACTAATCCTGCTTAAACTCTTCCAAAAAATAGAAACAGAAGGAAAACTCCCTAACTCATTCTATGATGCCAACATTACCCTAATACCGAAGCCAAACAAAGATACCACCAGAAAGGAAAATCACAGACCAATCTCTCTAATGAACCTAGATGCTAAAATCCTCAACAAAATACTTGCTAATCGAATTCAACAACATATCAAAAGCATTATACACCAAGACCAAGTGGGTTTTATCCCGGGTATGAAAGGATGGTTCAACATAAGAAAATCAATCTTGGTAATACACCACATAAACAAATTGAATGAAAAAATCACATGCTCATCTCTATAGATGCAGAGAAAGCATTCAACAAAATATAGCACCCTTTCCTGATAAAAACTCTGCAAAAGATAGGAATTAGAAGGAAAATTCCTGAACATGATAGAAGCTATTTATGGAATACCCAAAGCTAACATCATCTTCAATGGGGAAATCCTTAGGGCCTTCCCTCTGAGATCAAGAACAAGACAAGGTTGCCCACTATCACCACTCTTATTTAACATTGTCCTAGAAGTACTTGCTTGAGCACTGAGGCAAGAAAAAGACATAAAAGGCATCCAAATTGGAAAGGAAGAAGTAAAAATTTCACTATTTGCAGATGACATGATCCTATACTTAGAAAGTCCTGAGAAATCTACAACTAAGCTTCTAAACCTTATAAAGGAGTGAGTGATGTTGGCTATAAGATCAATCCTGAAAAATCAGTAGCATTTCTGCATACTAACAACGAACAATATGAGGAGGAAATCAAGAAAAAAATACCATTTACAATAGTAACAAAAAGAATCAAATACCTAGGAATAAATTTAACTAAAGATGTAAAGGACTTATATGCGGAAAACTACACAACAGTGTTGAAGGAAATCAAAGAAGACTTAAATAAATGGAAGAATATTCTGTGTTCATGGATAGGAAGACTAAATATCATCAAGACGTCTATTCTACCAAAGCTAATCTACAGATTTAATGCAAACCCAATAAAAATTAACACTGTATTTTTTAAGGAATTGGAAAAACTAACTACAAAATTTATTTGGAAAGGTAAGAAGCCCCGCATTGCCAAAGGCATATTGAAAAAGAAAAATGAATTTGGAGGTATCACACTACCTGACTTCAAAACATACTACAAAGCTACAGTGGTGAAAACTGAATGGTGTTGACACAAGGATAGACACATTGACCAGTGGAAACGAATTGAGAGGTCTGATACAGATCCTTGCATATACAGTTGCCTGATATTTGACAAGGCCACCAAGCCCACTCAGTGGGGAAAGAATGTCCACTTCAACAAGTGGTCTATGGAGAACTGGATACCCAAATGCAAGAGACAGAGAGGGAAATACCATCTCACACCATACACAAAAATTAACTCAAGGTGGATCAAAGATCTAAACATAAGAGCCAAGACAATAAAAACCTTGGAGGATAATGTAAGGAAGCATTTACAGGACCTTGTAATAGGAAATGGTTGTATGGACTTCACAACCAAAGCAAGAGCAGCAAAAGAAAAAATAGAGAAATGGGATCTCCTTAAAATTAAAACCTTTTGCACCTCAAAGGAGGTTTTTAGCAAAATAAAAAGGCAGCCTACCCAATGGGAGAAAATATTTGGCAACCATATATCTGATACGAGCCTCATATCTTGCATATATAAAGAAATCCTACACCTTCAAAATAAAAAAAACCTAACAACCCATTTAAAAAATCGGCAAGTGACCTGAAAAGACAATTCTCGAAGAAAGAAATAAAAATGGCTAAAAGGCACATGAAAAAATGCTCGGTATCTCTAGCGATAAGAGAATTGCCGATCAAAACTACAATGAGATACCATCTTACACCCATCAGAATGATGACTATTAAAAAAAACGCAGACTATAAATGCTGGAGAGGTTGTGGAAGAATGGGTACCCTCATCCACTGCTGGTTGGATTGTGGAATGGTGCAGCCACTGTGGAGGACAATATGGTGGTTCCTTAAAAAACTAAACATAGATCTTCCATATGACCCAGTAATTCCACTGCTGGGTATATATCCAGAAGAATTGAAAGCAAAGACAGGAACAGATATATGTACACCAATGTTCATAGCAGCATTGTTCACATTTCCCAAAAGTTGAAATCAACCCAGGTGCCCGACAGCAGATGAATGGATATGCAAAATATGGTACATACATACAATGGAATACTACTCAGCAGTAAGAAGGAACAAAGTGCTAACACAAGGGATAACATGGATGAATCTTGAAGAATTCATGTTGAGCAAAGCAAGTGAGGCATTGAAGGATGAGCTGTACATGACCTCACTGATATGAATAAAGGAAATTGGGCAGTCCCTGAGAACTAGGGTCTGAAAAATAGTTTTAAAAGGAAGAGAAAGAGAAAAAGAAGAGAAAGAAGTGGGATATCATCCATAGGGACATAATTTGTGGCGAGGTGATAGAGCATGGCTGCGTGTTACGGGAATGGCACAGGTGGGTGGTGATATGGTTGTGTTTCGTGGTGCACTGTTGCTGGCTGGGAGGACTGGGAGGGACAGTTTGGAGAGGTCATGATTCTTGGGGGGATAGAGGGGGGTCTGGATGAATGCTTGGGATGTGGGGCTGAGGGGTTCAGACTGAAGAGGTGGGAGTGCTCTTGTCACAGAGTGGAGGGGAGGAGCCTCAGATTGGGGGAGAGTGTTGGGGTGCATTCAGAGGGGTTTATTTACGGGGGGCCTCGGGGCTGTGTGAGAGTGTTCTTTCTTAGTGGTGTAGTGTGTCGGTGGGCAGAGAACCTGCTTGGCAGCAGGGAGGGAGATGGCCTCCCTATTTTTACAAGTCTGTTTTACTCAGAAATAGACAGAGGGGTAGCACTGGAGCAGGGATGGTTCTCAGTGGGGGATGAACCAGTGAGCCAGGTCACTATGTGGCATGAATCTGTGAATCCCGTCACCTGGAGAGTCCAGCCGAGGGGACATTGTGGGCCCTGGTGTGGTGGGGAGAGATGGGGTAGATTGAACGAGGGGCTTGGTTGCCCATGGAAGTGTTTTCCATTGCCTTCCAGTGGTTGACACAGGACAAGGTGAAATTCATCAAAATTTATAAAAGTAGGCGAACTAAAATGTGGACCTTGATGTGGACCAATGACAATGTTGGGGAAACACATTTCACTATCTGTTTGCCAGTTATGTTGGTGATGTCATCCACATACAAAAAGGTTTTGGTAAGGAGGGGAATGGAGGGGCATGTTGAATACATGAGATTGCCTGGTAGTATGTGTGTGACTCTGCTGTGACCTAAAATTTCTTTGAAAATTAAATGTAAAAAGGTGGGATGCTTGAGAGTGAGAAGAGAAAGATGCCACAAAACATACTGTTCATCAGATATAGCACCGACCAGGCAAAATCAGGCAAATATTTTTGCATACATGTAGTTCTTATTAATTTTTTCTTTTTGTTCTTTATTTTTTTTTCTTTTCTTTTCTTTTCTTTTCTTTTCACATAGTTTGAAGAGTCCAGTCCACTGGAAAAGTCTAAATTTCTTTTTTTTTAATAAATTTTTTAAAATTTTATTTTATTTTATTTTATTTTATTTTATTTTATTTTATTTCTCCTATTTTTAGTTGTATAAAATTTTTTCCTAAATTTTATTCTTTAAGTTCTCCCATGTTTTGAATCTTGCATTTAAATGATGTTGTTAGGGATGTTTCAAGTGGGGGATGAACTGGTGAGCCAGGACACTCTACATCGGGAATCTGTGAATCCTGTCATCCGGCGAGTTGTGCCGGAGGGTGTTGTGCACCCAGGGGTGGTGGGGAGGGACACAGCAGATCGAATATAGGTCATTTCATGGCCCGTAGAAGTGTTTTCCATTGCCTTGCGGTAGTGGTTATGGGACAAGATGACCGGCATCAAAAATTACAAAAGTGTACAATCTAAAATGGGGACCTTGATGTGGACCAATGACAGTGTTGAGGAATTATGTTTCACTATCTGTATGTCAGTTATGTTGGGGCTGCCATTCACATACGAATGATTTAGGTATGGGGAGAAATGGAGGAGGGGTTTGAGTACATAAGAATGTCTTGTATTTTGTCTGTGGTTCTGCTGTGACCCAAAGCTTCTTTGAAAATTTAATGATAAAAGGAAGGCTGCCTTAGAGTGATAAGAGGAAAGTGTCATGAAATAGACTGGACAACAGATATTACATCAACAAGGCACAATTTGGGAATTTGGGAAAAAAAAACAAAAATTATACATATATATCATTTTATTTATTTATTTATTTATTTATTTAATTTTTTACATTTTTTGAATAGCCCAATCATTTAGTAAAATATTGTTTTCCTTTTTCTATTTTTTATTTATATTTTTAATTTTCTAAAATTATTTTGTATTAACAAGTTCACCTATATTTTAACTCTTACTTTTAAATACCAATATTATTTCATTTTCCTATTCATTACAATTGGCTACTGTGATGGCTTCACCTGTGAAGTGGTTATGGATCACAGAGGGTCACAATGTGGATGGGAGAGGAGCATAGGAGGGTGGTGTCAAGGTTGGGGGTGCATGGTAGTAAGTTCACCTGAACATACATAAAAGTCATACATAATTGTTTAAAGTCTCATGGGACATGGTCATGGGGTGAAGTATTAATTACTAAATGGGAGAACATTGAACTTCCATCCTGGAGATCTCTGTCATATTCTCCATATAAGTATCAACATGCCCCTGAGTACAGGGGCAGGGACTGGCAAAGGAGGATAATCCATTGATGGGCCCCTATTATTGATGACTAGCCTTATGAGACATTGCTGTTGAAATTGAAATAGCCTAGTGTTAAGGGGTGCCTAAGAGTTGCCTCTGGAGAACCTCCTTGTTGCTCAATGAGGCTTCACTCTAAGCCAAACTCAGAATATGAATACATTACCTTCCTCCAAGTGTGTTACATGACTCCCGGGGATGAGCCTCCCTGGCAATAAGGGATTACTAACAAATGCCAACGGGCAGTAAAACTGGGAAAAGACTTCAAGTAAAATGGGAAAATGGTAAAGACAAATGAGTTCATAGGGCTAAGAGATTTCAGAATGAGTTGGAAGGGCAACCCAGAGGTAACACTTATGCAAATCCCAGTAGGACCTCCTAGACTTCCAATATGGAAATCACCCCAAACAGAGGGATGCCAGAGGGCTTTGGAGATATTCAGGTCCTATCCCAGGGCAGATAATCCCAGAATTTGGTACCTTACTAGTGCTCCCTAACTTGGAATTCTTGCTACTGAGAGTGACAGAAACTGACCAAAATATGTCTACACTGCACAGGGCCCAAATGTCTCTTCTATTCAAACCTATATTTGATGCCAGAGTTTTAGGTATACTTCCATAGACTGGAGACTACAGGCTGACAAATGTCAACTGGGTCCAGAAACTCTGTGGACCTGCAACTCCTATGCTACAACTCAATGGTCTCAACCAGGACACCTAGTTGGGAGTTGACGATGGAAGGCAACTATGCAGGGGAATCCAGAGAGCCTGCACCTGCATGCAGGATAATCCCTTCCATAGTATCCATGGAATATAAGCCCCCTCTCACTTGGTGGTGGAGGGGACATCACCATTTCAGTCTCCTTGGGATTGGGGGAAGACTATGGACTAGAATGGACTTGTTGGAGTCCTGATATAGACTTATGATATATGCAATGCAATAAAGTGCAAAAACTATGTGGAGCCAGGGTCACTGGACACCCTGGGAGCAAGTGAGGAATGAGCAATTGTAATGCGGGTTTTTTGTTTTTTGTTTTTTGTTTTTTTAATTTTTATTTTTTAATTTAATTTAATTTTATTTTATTTTATTTTTGGGGGGGACCTGGGAACTGTCATGGATGATGCTGCAATGGAGAATGTAGGCCAGTTTGTATGATCATGTATCATTCGGAACTGTATGGGAGGGAGGGTCATCTATGGCCTGAGCTGTGATCTATGCCTGATGGCGAAGCCCCAAAATGTGTATCTCTATCAGAGGCATTATGCCACACTGGAGGATGTGCACGTGGGATTTGGGGGTGGGTGGGGGCTGGCATATGGGTACTCCTGGAATCTCTGTGTAACATTTATGTAATCAATGTATCCTAAAAATATATATAGATATATAAAAAATAAATTAAAAAATAAAAGAAAAACAATATTATGATTATACTAAAAGCCATTGATTATGTTCTTTGGATAAAATAGTCAGAAACAGCAGCTATGTACAATGGGGGAAACATAAAGAGATTGAGAAGCATGGAATTTTCTTCTTTGTTTATCTGTTTTTGTTTATTATTATTAATATTGAAATAATGAAAATGCTCTAATAATGATTGAAATGATAATTGTAGAATTATGTGATTATAGTAATAATATTGACTGTACACCTTGGAGGAATTCTTTGCTTTATTAATATGTATCAATACACTTTTTAAAAAAAAAACCATCCCAATTGGGAAGGAAGAGGTAAAAATTTCACTATTTGCTAGTGCTGTGATCTTATAACACAAAAGCCCTGAGAAACCTATATTGAACATTCTTGAGTTTATAAATGCAAAAATCAGTAGCATTTCTGTACACCAATAATGAGCAATCTGAGGAGGAAATTAAGAAAAAATTGCATTTATATTAGCAACTGAAGGGATCAAATATATAGGAATATATCTGACTAAAGACGTAAATGATTGTATGCAGAAAACTCCACAACATTGTTAAAGGAAATCAAAGAAGACCTAAATAAATGGAAGAATATTCCCTGTTCATGGAAAGGAAGACAAAACATCATTAAGTTGTCTATCCTACTCAAACTGATCTACAGATTTAACACAACCCCAATAAAATGAATCAGAAAAATTAACTATGAAATTTATGTGGAAGGGCAAGAGGCCCTGAACAACCAAAGACATATTGAAAAAGAAATTTGAAATTGGAGGAATCATACTACCAGACTTTAAAACATACTACAAAGCTACAATGGTCAAAACTGCATTGTATTGTACAAGGGTAGACATACTGGCCAATGGAACCAAATTGAGGGTTCTGACATACAGCTTCACAGATACCAACAGATGATATTTGACAAGGCCACCAAGCCCATTCAACTGGGAGAGAATGACCTCTTCAACAAATGGTGCTTGGAGAACTGGATTCCATATCCAACAGAATAAGAGAGTAACACCATATGACACCTTATACAAAAATTAACTCAAGATGGATCAAATATCTAATTCTAAGAGCCAAGACCATAAAGATCTTGGAATAAAATGTAGGGAATCATCTACAGGACCTGGTATTAGGAAATGGTTTCATGAACTTTACACCCAAAGCATGAGCAATGAAAGAAAAAATAGATAAATGGGACCTCCTCAAAATTACAAACTTTTGCAACTCAAAGGAGCTTGTCAAGAAAGTGAAAATGTAGCCTATTCAATGGAAGAAAATATTGGGTAACCATATATCTCATAGGGCCCTAATAACAAGCATATATAAAGAAACCATACACCTTGAAAATAAAAAAAACAAACAATGCATTTAAAATGGGTAAGTGATTTGAATAGGCACTTCTCCAAAGAATAAATTCAAATAGCTGAAAAGCACATGAAAAGATGCACAACATCACTAACTATTAAGAAAATGCAAATGAAAACTAGAGTGAGGTATCATCTTATCCCTTAGACTGGTGGCAACTAAAAAAACAGAGGACTACAAGTGTTGGAGAGGGTGTGGAGAAGTGGGAACACTCATCCACTGCTGGTGAGAATGTAGAATGATGCAACTATTGTGGGGGACAGATTGGCAGTTCCTCATCAAGCTAACCATACAATTGCCATATGATCCATCAATTCCACTGCTTGGTATATACACAGAAGAATTGAAAGCAAGGATACGAACAGATATAAGTACAACAATGTTCACAGAGGCATTATTCACTATTACCAAATGTTGGAACAGCCCAAATGTCCTTAAACAGATGAATGGATATACAAATTGTGGGATATATATATATATACAATGGAATATTATTCAGTTGTAAGAAGGAATGCAATATTAACATATGGGAAAATATGGATGAAACAAAGGCCTTAAGTTGAGTGAAGAAAGCCAGGCACTGAAGGACAAATATTACATAACCTCACTGATTTGAATTAAGTAAATTGAGCAGACTCAAAGAGTAAGAACCTGGAAGATAGGTTTGCAAGAGTTTAAAAGGAAGAAGTTTGTGAGCCAATATCCATATGGACAAAATCTATGAAAAGATGGAAGTGTGTAGTTGTGCAGTGATACTTTAGGGTTGAGTGGTGCTGGATTTTCAGGGGGATAGGGTGGCAAAGATGGGTTAGACTGTCCATGGAACTGGTGGGAGGGTTGGGGTAGGAAGCAGGTGAACACTGGGGATTTGCAGGTATGTGGTTGAAACTACAATGTTGGAAATGTTCCTTTGGCAAATATGACAGGGGAGAGTTACTGGGTTTGGGTGTTGGATGTGTCAGGCATGAAGGACAGGGTGTACCTGGGACAGGGTACTAGGGAGCATATGAGTGCTCATCTTGTCATAATCAGTTGTATCAGTGGGTGGAGACTCACAAAATGAGCAGGAAGGTGTTGAACTCCCATCCTGGGGAGTACTGCTATGTTGTCAAATAGAGGGATGATAGTCTCTCAAGAGCATAGGCAGTGCCTAATAGGAGAGGAAAGAGTAGAATGTCAATCCCTCAATGTTGTTGCAAGTAACTCTGAATCTTGTTCTTCAAGGAGTGAAGCCTCCTGATTACCATGGGTCCTGAGGAGAGGTGGAAGGAGGAATAGAATAGATGGAACATGGTGCATTTTAGGGTGATGGAAGTGTTCTGCATGATCTTGCAATGATTGATACAGGACATATGAAATTTAATCAAAATTTATAAAAGTGTATAGTCCAAATTGTAAGCCTAAGGTAAACCATTGACCATGCTTCGTAGCTACATTTCAATATTTGTACAATTGTAACAAATGTAACATCCATATATAAAATGTTTCTCATAGGGGAAAGGGGAAAATGGAGAGGATGTTCAGTATATGGGAATCCCCTATGTTCTCTATGTGACTTTTCTGTAACCTAATACTTTTCTGAAGACTAAATGAAAAAAATAAGGTACTGTGGGAATAAACAGAAGAAAATGTCACTATACATACAAGACAACAGATCTTAGAGTTATAAAAGACATAATGTCAAATTTTAAAAAATATTTTCAGTATTTTTATTATTCTACATCATTTTTTATATTTTTTATCCTTTCACTTTTTGTATTTTATTTCCTATTTCTAAAATTATCATTATTTTATTTTCTTATTAATTGTGTTTGGCTATTTTTTAGCTTCATTTTTGAAGAAGTTTTGGATCACAAGGGTTATGACTATGATGGGGGAGGATCATTTGTGTGGGGTGTCAGTGATGGGGGATAATGGGGGAGGGTTACCTAGGCATACATATAATGCATATAAATGTGTTTAATTGTTCATGGGGCATTGTTACTATGGATGAAGATTCACACAGCAACTGAAAGAATATCAAGTTTCCATCCTGGGAACTCTGCCATATTCTTTAATGGAACAGCAAGAATCCCCTGAGTACAGGGGCAATGACTAGTGGAGAAGAATGGCCTATTGATGGGCCCTTAATATTGATGACTGTACTTATGAATCTTTATTTTTAAAATTGAAAATTAGCCTGGTATTATAAGATGCCTAAGAGTTGCCTCCTGAGAACCTCCTTGTTACTCAAATGTGGCCTCTCTAAGCCAAACTCAGCATATAAATAAATTACCTTCCCCCCCAAAATGGGACATGACTCTCAGGGATGAGTCTCCCTGGCACTGAAGGATTACTACAAAGCACCAACTAGCAATGCAACTGGAAAAAGACCTTGACTAAAAGGGGGAAAAATTAAAGACAAATTAGTTTATATGGCTAAGAGACTTCAAAGTGAGTTAGGGGGTCATTCCAGAAGTTATGCTTATGCATGTCTCAGCAGTATCTCATTGACTTCCAAAGTAAATACTACCTCAAGTAGTGGGGATTGTAAGGGCTCTAGAAACATCCAGATACTATAGTCAGGTCAGATACTAAAGGAACTTGAAGCCTTGCCAGTAGGCTCTACTTTGGAATTTATGCTCCCTCATGTGACTGAGTTGGACTCTCTTGTGGTTTCCCTAAACATGGCTCTTCTAACTCTTCTATTTGAAATTAAAATTAACATTGTGGTTGATAGATGTACATCCAAAAGACTAAAATCTTTGGGCTGTCCATGTGCCAGCAGGGCCCTGAATCTCAAAGGAGTTGCCACAGCTACTCTCAAGTTCATGAGACTCACCTAGGACAACTAACAATGAGATTATGATGGACAACGACCATCCCAGGTAACCAAGAGGGCTTACAACTGCAAGCAAGAGAATCCCACCAATGTGCCCCCACAGAATTGAAGCCCCTTCTTAAATAGAAGTGGAGTGGACATCACCATCCCAGTATCCTCAGGATTGGGGAATGATCTATGGACTAGAGTAGACTTACAGATAGTCTACTATAGACTTATTGTGATTCTAACAATGAAAGTAATTATATCATTAATGTGGAGCCTGTGGCCACTGGAGCATCTGAGGGCAGGGAGAGGGAAAACAGGTGAAATATAGGGGCATTTTCAGGACTTGTGATTTGTCCTGAATTACAATACAATGACAGATATAGGCCATTACATATCTTTACAAAATTGTGCGGGGCAGTGTGTAAACTACAATGTAAACTATAATCCATGCTTAGTGGCAATGCTACAAAATGTATTCATCTATTTTAATGAACATACCACACTAATGAAGGATGTTGTTAATGTGGGAAAATGTGGGAGGTGTATGGATTGGGGCATAGGGGAAACACATATTTTTATGTAACATTTATGTAATCTATCTTTTAATATATATATATTAAAGATCAGAGGAGACATCTGGGAAGATGACATTGGAGTAGGTCTGCACAGCTCAACTCTCTCACAAAAACAATGGAGGACAGACAAAATGCTCTCAAAAGGACCTGCTTTGGGGATCTACAGACCTGGAGAGTGCTGTGCATTTTCCAGGAGGGTAAGGAATTGAGAGATGAAGAATTCAAAATGAAAAGTGTAAATTACTAGCCCCCACGGTTGGGAATGGCACCTATCCCCCAACTTCAAGCCAAATAGCCCGGATAAAACCCATGGTTAACTGCAGCCAAATGAGAAGGGAACAGATATCTTTGTTAAGAGTACAACAGCATGTGGAGAGTGGCTTCTCTTCAGTGAGTTTGGCCTGCAGAGCCCACATTAAATCTTGACTCTGACCAGACCTGAATCATGGTCATTTTGAGGTTGAAAAAGACACCCCCATAGTAAGATTTGCCAAAGGGCATCACCTGTTACCAGGCTAGGAAATTGCAAGGAGAAAAAACACTATTTGGAATTTCTCTTCCTAGAACCCTTGGATCAGATCTGTGTTCTATTCATAGGATCCAGGCCCTATTTTGATAACTTAAGCTGGGAAATTTTAAAGATTTAGAATAAGTTCAACCAAAAACAATGAAGAGCTGTGAAACAAAATCACCGTTCAAGAGAGAGAAAATGACTATCAGAGTAAATTAGCCAACATAATAAGATGTCTAGACATCTACAAGTAATTACAAGCCATAATAAGAAACAGGAAAAATGGGCCAACCAAAGGAACAACTCAAAAAAGTTCTGATGGGACACAATATTTAAGACAGTTAGTCAATGATAGTCACACAATTCTATATCAGTTCAGAGTTAAAGAAAAATATGATAAAAACAATAAAGGATATTCAAATGATAATGGATGAGCATAAAGAACAATTTGAAAACCTACACAGAAAAGTAACAGAGATTATGGGAATGAAAGACACAATAGATGAGATTTAAATTACATTAGACCCTGCAAATTCCAGCCTCCTCTTGGTATGTATGTGGAAAGTGAGACTATGGAGATGCAGAGCCTGTGAGTCAGAAGGGAAATCCCAAAGGCCATCAGAATGATAGAGCAGTGATCTAGTCTCACTTTGTGCAGGGCCTGACATGAAAAGTCCTGAGGAGGCCCTCCCAGGCCTGACCTACATGAGGAGCCTGGACATCAGAATGGAGTCTGTGAGGGTACCCTGCAGGATGAATTGTGAGAATACATACAATTTTTTGTGGAAAGATCTGAAACCCCTCAATGTCCACAGAAGTCAATACCCATGACTTATACAATCAAATGTTATTAAAAGCAGATGTGTAAACAAAGGCTTATATGGGTCAGAAAGACCTGATATTGAGCTGCTTTGATGACTGTCCTTCAAGTCTCCAGAGGGGTCCAGAGGGAAGTGAAGTATTCATGGTCAAGCTCCATGTCTTGCCATGGTCATGGTTTATTGAGATGTGCAGAATTTCCTCTTCAACTACAAAATTCAAAACAGAGCATCAGGCTTTCATTTCATCTGCAACATGGATGGCAGACAGATTGGTGAGGCCTTCTTTGAAATCAAATCAAACTGGAAAATCACTCAATAAATGAGAGAATACTGAAATCCCATTCTTGAGGGTACTGCAACATTCTCTAAGGGAGCAGCAACAGTCCCTCAAGTGCAGCAGCAGTGACTGGCAAGGGAGGATGATCCACTGATGGGCCCTTGATATTGTTAAATAGCCTTATGAGTCTTTTCTCTTGAAATTGAAACTTATCCTATTCTTATGGGGTGCCTAAGGGTTGTCTCCTGAGAGCCTCCTTGTTGCTCAAATGTGGCCTCTCTCTTAGTCAAACTCAGCATATGAATGCATTACCTTCCTCCCAGCTTGGGACATGACTCCCAGGGATGAGCCTCCCTGACACTGATGGATTGCTACCAAGTGCCACCTGGCAATGCAACTGGAAAAAGACTTCAAATAAAAGGAGGAAAAGGTAAAGACAAACGAGTTCATATGGCTAAGAGACTTCAAAATGAGTCAGATGGTCACCCCAGAGGTAACACTTATGCACATCTCAGTAGGATTTCATAGAATTCCAAAGTGGAAATCACCTCAAATAGTGGGGTCCCTGAGGTCTCTGGAGATGCCCAGGTCCTATGTCAGGGCATATAGCTCTGGAGTTTGGTGCCTTGACAGTGGGCCCTACTTTGGAGTTTGTGCTCCTGAGAGTGACAGAGTTGGATTCAACTATGTCTTCCCTGCACATGGCTCATCTATCCCTTCTATTCAAACCTATACTTGGTGCTGGAGTTTGTAGGTGTACATCCAGAGACATGAGTTTTTGGGCTGTCCATGTGCCAGCTGGGCCCACATCATTGGTTGAGCAGCAACTCCTACTCTACCAGAACAACTGACAGGGAGATGATGATGGACAATGGCCATCCCAGGGAATGGAGAGAGCCTGCAACTGCAGGTAGGATAATCCTATCCATCTTCCCCATGGTATATAAGCCCCCTCTCAATTGGAGTTGGAGTGGACATCACCATCCCAGACTCCTCAGGATGGGGGGAAGAGCTATGGACTAGAGTGGACTTACTGGTATTCTACTATACACATATTGTGATTCAAGCAAAGTCAGAAATTACAACATTGATGTGGAGCCAATGGCCACTGGATGCTCTGGGGGCAGTGAGAGGGAAAACCAGTTGTAATACAGGGGCTTTTGGGGGACTTGGGATTTGTCCTGAGTGACATTGCAATGACAGATATAGGCCATTTTTTATCATCATATAACATACAGAACTGTGTGGGAGAGAGTATGACCTACAATGTAAACTATTTTCCATACTTGTGGTAAAGCCCCTGGATGTGTTTTATCAATTGCAGTTAAATTGCACACTAATTAAAGACATTTATGTGGGATTTTGTGGGAGGTTTGGGAGGTGAGACATATTAGATTCCCTATATTTTTGTGTAACATTTATGTAATCTAAGTATCTTAAAAAAAAAAACACTCAAAATCTCTTGGTGATAGGAAAATCTTGCTTATAAATGATTATATTCTCTCTCTCTAAAAAAAATACATAAATGTCCCTGAAAAATGACAGAGAAAGCAGAGGACACAGATTCACAGATGTGCTGAAATATTCAAGTCTTACAGAGCCAAAATGGATGGGGTGCTGAAGTACAGTGATGTATTTAGTACTAGTCAAGACCACTCAAGTTGATACAGCTCATTTTCTAGAAAAACATTCTTCTTTCAGTCTATCCAAAGAGCAACGAAGTCTGTACTTTTTGCAATTACATTTAATATGCTATCATAACTGAAATTAGAATTGTGCTGTTGAGAAACCAGTGTTATTTAATTGGTGCCTTCTCTGATGTGGGAGTCTATTCTGTAGCAGTCTCCATCAAGCATTCTGTTGACACTGGATGTGGAATTGCCACCTATTTGCTATGACTTAGATATTTAAATTTCTTAGTACATTATAGACTGTGTATTTTGTATCAATAAAGCAATTGTTTATTTAGTAAACATACCCTAATAATGAAAAAAACCCTAGCAAAGCAAGGACTGGCTCTGTAGTATAATGCTGTCACATTTATGGGAATTTAAGTGAGGATTCATTCAAATTTAAAGTAATACAAATAAATATTTGAAAGTTGTAAACAGTTCTCTTAATATTTAAAAAAATGTCAGGAATCACAGAATTTCAAAACATTCTTGAATTGTAAAATGGGGGCTCTGCATTTACTATATATGGTCCTCTTTAAATAGCACTTAAAGTGTAACTTCATTGCTTGCCAGTCTCCTGTAAATGTCTTGTGTGGCTTTGACAATTTTGTGAATGATGTGCTGACATCTGTTGCTATTTTATTCTTCAGTGTTGTTATAATTCAGAATATTTTTTATTAAACTAACTTACCCAAG
>PVKH010012019.1:0-17477 GCA_004027955.1 Chaetophractus vellerosus | reverse complement strand
AAATGAGTTATGGTGTTTGGGAATGCATGCTCATTAAGCAGCTTGCCCAAGGGCGTAGATCTTCCTCAGCAGAGTCCTTTTGAGGTGAGGGCCAGAGTTGGTGTTTGTGTACATACTTCCTTCTGTGACTGATTTCTGCTTTTCTGCCCATCTCAGTCTTTTTGGCCATTTTTAAACAGTTAGGAAACCATCAGCTTAGTGTGTCATCTTTGGCAGAAAGATTGAACGTGAAAAAATTTTCATAAGAACTCTACCTACTTCTCCCAATCCCCATATTTTACCACCGTCTCTTATTGGGTTACTACAAGGGCTTCCTAGTTGATCTACATATTTCCAGCCAGCTATCCCTAGGGTAGCCAGGGTGGCTTTTGGAAATGAACCAGGTCCTGTTAGTATCCTGTTTAGACACTTCCATCGTTTCTTTTGTGCTTGTGATAGTATTGTAACCATTAACGTGGCCTTAGAAATTCCTGCATTGTGTTGTACCTAACTACCTTCTTTTGAAACTTTGTCTCACTGCTTTCTCTCCCACTCTAAATACTCCAACTACACTGATGTTATTTCAGTTTCTAGAACATATCAAATCTTTCCCTCCTAAGAGGCTGCTTATTTTGGTCCTACTGACAAGAATTTTCTAATTCTTACCTTGGCAAACCCTATTTATCCTTCAGGTCTCTGATTAAGAGTTACTTACTTAGAAAATACTATCTTTGGTGAATAACCCAAATTACTTCCTCTTTATACATCCTCCCTTATGTCATGTATCCCATATTTTAAACATATTCTTATATACTATATATTTATATACAACCAGATGATAACCTCCATGGGCCTCTGTTTTGTATAACAGTACATACCCAGGGCTGAGCTAATAGTAGGTGCTCAGCATATATTTGTGAATGAATATATTTTATGTTTAATATATATGAAGGATTGTAAACTTCCACCATCCCTAAAGTTTGTGGGCTTTGAGGATGCATTGCACTTTAATCTTTTTATTTAAAATTAGGATTGCATTTATAGTTTCTTACTATAAATGTATCAGAAAGAAGTTTTTTTTTCTTTTAATGGAAAATTGGTAGGCCATCATCATTTAGCTCAATGCACTGATTACCAGAAGTCAAAAAGAAAGTCATTAAAAAAAAAACCTCGAATAGGAAATAAATGTAAGCCTTTATTATGTTTGTAATGTTGCTCCTTTTGAGTGGTTTTGTAGGTAGGTATTGATGACAATGCTTAATAGATATGAAAACTATTCCCCTTTAAAAATGACAGCAAACAAGTATTTAATCCAAACAGGGCTTGATAAATTCCTCAAGGGAGAAGGGTTGTAACTATATTTAATCACAATCATTAAAAATAGTCTTTAGCAGGTTGAATGCTTGTAACTCAGCCTTCTGAGTATGAGTTAAACATCGACCATTTTTCTAATATTTTCTTTGTCATAAGAAATAGCAGACTGAAAGGAACACATGGATGGCATTTTTATTTGCTAAGAAAGCATGCTGTTTCTGAAATTGCCTGTAGGGTGAAGTAAACAGGAAAGGAAATATTTTTTATAATTGTTTAAAATTCATTGTAGAGATTGCCTTTCCATACTGAAGAGGGAAAAAGGTCGCGAGGAACACATTACAGAAAACAAAGATCAATGGGACGATATGATTAATTTGAAGTTAAAGTAAGGAAGGTCTCCCATTTGTCACCCAGTGCCAATTTGCAGTAATCCTTAGCATTTCATCAAAGCATTGCTGTGAACTACTTTAAAGCAATCAACTTTCCTGGAACTGGAACCTAGAGCCTTCCTGAGTCTTCCTAGAGAACAAGTCCCTGTGATTAATCTTCTCTTCTTCTCTGTCAACGTGAATATTAAGTGATTTCCTCCCTAGTGCATTATTGTGTTGTCTTATTTAATACCACTTTCTGGGGACTACACAGCTTGACCCTCGAGCTGAGGGTGAACAGATAGGTTTGTCCGATGGGCTCAGTGTTTTCCTCCATCCTTAACTGGAAAATTATGAAGAGTCTTGTAGTTTTATGGCCAGTAGGAGATCATGACTTGAAAAATCACACGTGGAAAGGGAGTAATTAAAGTTTGTAAACTAGAGCATACATTTTACTTTGTTTAAAACTAGTTATTTTGATAACTGTTTTTGGTCATAAGTTGCTTAATACAAACATAAAAGTGTGCAGACTTTACAATGCAAATTAAAATCCTGTATAGTATAAATGATGCTGTGTCTTTAAATGGAGAGGTTGCACTTTCATTTTTATCATTAGCACTACAAACCTTTGGATTACAGATGCAGATTTAAATTTAGATGCAGCATAAGTTATCAAGTATGCGCTGAATGTTTTCACAAATATTATCTATGTATGAATGACGTAATTGCATTTTTTGTTCTCCACACCTGTGAAGGGCTACCTTTAAAGTGTCCCGGTTATCATCTTAATTTATATCCTTTTAACTGCCCTTTCTCTAAAGTTCAGTTTTAAAATATGTCCCCTCTCCATCTGTATTATAACTCAAGGACATGAAAAAGTAGTTAGGAACAGATGATTTTTTATGTCTTGGTTCCTTGCAAATGCTTACTAATGGAATTAGTTACATTCCTGAGAGTGTATTTATATTTATCTATTATATTTTGAACAAATCAAGACACTGTCTTTGCTAACACATTAGGGTGTTTATTAGTTCAGCTGGTTTGCTGACAGATGTTTCTTTTAGAATGGAAGAAGAACTAATACAGCTAGTTCAATTAAAAAAAAAAGCTGTGCTGGGAGAATTCATGGCTTTGTATTTCTCTCGCATTTTTCTGGTAGCCCTGCCTAGAGAAGGATCACCTTAATTTTGTTTTTTCCTTCTGTGACTATGTACTAGTCGCTGGAGCCTTACCTATAGATAAATAAATGATGAATGAATGAATGTAACCTTTTGAAGAAGCAATGTTATTTCAGCAAAGCATACATGTCCCTGAGGGTGGAGTTAGACGACTGACTGCCTAGCAACCTTTCCCTCTAAATAAGCTTCATGGGTATTTCAGGTTCAACCAGGGTGTTGCCTGGTTGTTTTATTGTTTTTTTGTTGTTGTTGTGGTGGTGGTTGTTTGTTTTTTACCAGTCTTGAAGACTTAAAAAAATGTCAAACTTTGTATTTTCAGTTTTCAGGTCAAGGGCACATCATATAACTTAAATTCTCATAGGTGGAAAGTTGCATCATTAAAACCTGGCATATAGAAAAGAAGCCATAAATGGAAGGGGAAAGTCACATTGCTTCTGGCCAGTAATATAGACATATATATATACACACACATAAAATATATCACTTTACTATATTAGCTTTGCAATTTATCTGTTAGGATTCTAATTAGCATTACAGAATGACCAGCCACTTTTATTAGGGGTCATATCTTTCCTGCTAATTTCACTTAATATTTTTCCTTATCCTACCTCTGTCTGAAGGTAGTTTTACCATGTGTGGAATACTATATAGAAATAAGAGTACTTCAGATGAAAATATTGATGAATTTCAGCAAATAAAGGAAACTGGGAACATTAGTAAGATTTTCAAAATGAGAGCAATGTTTTTTCTCTCTCCTTGAGGCTGAGCACTGTCTCTTAAGATTATTTTGATTCCTGTTCTTGGATGTATTAACCACATGGAGATGAGTGGGGGAGAGGTGCTCTAAAGTAGTGACTTACCAGGGTTGTGACTTACTATGTTTCCATTGTCATTAACCTCCCAAGTGGAATAACTAACACAATAAGTCACTTTTTTCCATTTTTATGTTAATACAAACAACAAAATGCAGTCCAGGTATTTCCTGTAGGAGGATGTCCTAATTATGTATTATTTCCTATGGCATGCTAGTGAGGCTTTTAAAATGACAGTTTTCCACTTAGTTGGGAAACCAGCAGTTTGCAAGAACTTGTGAACAGTTTGAGAAGAATGAGCACATTTTGTTACCTTGCTCTTTTATTTAGAAGGATCCTATTATTTTTTCACAATATATTTTTTATACTCTCTCATTAGATATAATATATAACTTCTCGTATTTTTTTCTCCTACATTGGTGGTTACGGTAACCATTTATTTCTGTTTTCTGTTGATGTTTGCTTTGTCTAACTTATAAAGACTATTTAACTATTTAACTTTTTCAGAGATTAAATTAGACTGGCTCCTAATTATAGTGCCTGCTTTAAATATTAAAACTTGATTGGGGTAGATGTTTAATTAAGACAGTAGCTTTTAACAAACATGTCACAAAAGCATATGACAATTTATGCTTGTTTTGTTGTTTTTGTTTGTTTTTCTAAATCACAGTGATTTTAAAAAGTAAAGAAAATAAGACTAGAGGGAAGATAAATTGTCTTTCTTCTTATGTCAAGCTATATCTCACTAACCTACCATGTCGTAATGAAAGTAAATGAAATATTTACAAATGACTGTCTTAAAAATGAAAGAAAATGGTTGAAATAAAGGTATTAATTTCTAATATAAGTAATGTACCACTTTGTAGCATAAATAACCTACTATAATGTACAGATAGAGCAGACTGAAACATTAATACTTGCCTCAATAAAAACTAGTAGACTTGGCATTTATAGAGAATTTTATTTTCAATGTGTTTCTTCTCTAACAAAGTATTCAAAATTATGAGCTTCCAGTTTTGCCTTAAGGATTCCAACTAACTGATAATATCAGTGCAAATTTTGTGTGGCCTATCTACAATTGTGTATAACCATATTTTCTTTCCATTCGTATGGCTAGACCTCTTTGCAGCACTGGAAGTAGTCATATTCTTACAACTTGGTTTGCCTTTTTATTGAGAAGAACAATGTCACTGAGTAGACGATGCTCTTTAGGTACTAAGCATTGCACATTCAAACATGTTTGAGAACTTACAACTCAAAGACAACTTTCTTAGTCTTTATCCTCTAGCTGACACATGTTTTATTTGCTGTCTGTCAGGCCCTGATCTAAGAATATTGCATATATTAATTCATTTTCTTCTCACAACAGTCCTATGAAGTATGGAGTTATCATCGTCACCATTTTATATTGAACTACCAAGAAGATTAGGAATTTGCCTACTGTTACCCAACTACTTCTAAGTCTGGATCTCAGATTTAAATCCAGCGTCCATGCTCTTCAGGACTCTCTGTTATATTTATATGGTACTCAGAATTCACAATGTGTATTTTATGGGAATTATCTCTTTTCATCCTTAACACAATGTGTAGAGGCAATTAAAAATTTCCATTTTGCAGATGCAACAATGGAGACTCCGAGACCTGAAATGCTCCGACAGCAAGTGAGAGGCCTACCTGGGCCTGGAAGTGGTTGGTTTTATTCACTGAGTGATTGTGTGTCTTTGACTGTCCTGGTGCTGAGATATAGAATTGGATCAGTGTCTTCTCACAGGCCTCCAACTCACTGGTTCTTCCAGTTTCCCGGAAGGTCCAATGCCAAGGCCCTTTGCTTCAACCTGGTTTTTCGTTGGTCGTTTTGGATGGCCAGTGACCCAGCCACCTACAGGCCTTGCCTTCTGTATCTTACTCTAGGCAGAATTGTAGAAATAAATTCTCCATTCAGTTCTTTCATTCACCTGTTTGTATTTTATGGTGGCTTTATGAAGGCATTTGGCCTGTTTAATAATGTTAATGAGACTGACTTATTAGGCATCTTCCACTCCAATGTAGACTATATTCTGTATTTAATGGTTACAGCTTGGTTATTCTTTCAGGTTTTTTAACAGCTCAGGGCTTCCTGAGGCAAATTCCTCATGAGGTCACAGAGAATACTTGACTATTCCTATAAACAGAGCCTTGAAATATGAAAATATGAAAAACATTTTTTAATGTAACTGAAGCACATTGTGTAAGAAATATGACGATAAATTAATGAAATCAGTCCCATAAGTCTCACATGAAAATCAGTCTCTCCTCAAAGTGGTTTGCTATGATGTTTGCCTTTTTATGAACTGGACTCTTTTTCGTTTATTTATTTTTGCTTGTTGCTGTGCCTCTAGAATGATATTTATCTCATGGATGGTGCTGTCCAGTCTGCTCATAGGGAGCTGTTTAATTTGTGACATTTATTATGGATCACAGTGGAACTTACATGGGAGTGGAAGCCTATGCTAGCCATTGGCTATTTAGTTTATATCATATACGCTCCAGTGAATAAATTCGTGCATGGTTCTGCAATTCAGAACCTTAATTAAGAATATATTTGCTAGTCAAAGTTGTGTCTCAGTATGACTTTGTGGTGATTAGAAAAAAACTCCTCTAGTGTGCAGAGGGTAGCTTTTTAGACCATACAGTACTAAATAACATTCTCACCCCATGTTTGTTAACCTAAGCAAAAGACAGATTGACTTGTAAAGCTCACTTGACAAATGAGCACATTTTGCTCTCTTCCTGTAGTTTCCTTCCCTTGGCTTTTGTGTCCTGTATTTCTTCCCAAGCAGTGTTATGCAAATTAACCAATTAATGGTAGATGAAATGGTCTTCCTACATCATGGTGTTTGTAACTGGAGGGCCAACACCGTAAGTCACGTACCTATTCAGCAGATTCTATAGGCCACTGCGAGGGCCTGATTAGCTTGACTGTGGAAGACAATCGCAGAGGCATCTGCTCGGTTAATTTTGAGAGAAAATTTACCAGATGGAGGCTGAAGATTTAAGTGATTAGAAGGTAGTAGATTGGAATACAAATTGGATTAAAAGAAATTAGATTGATATAAATCGAATTGAGTCACAACAGTTTGTGTTGTTCGTACCAAGGGGCAGTGGATTATGGGAGAAGCAGATGCTCCAATGAGATAGGAATTAATGTGGCTTTGACAGTCCATCTGCGAAGGCCTGAATATCGAGTACATCCCTAATCTCTCTCTCCATTTATCAATGCCATAATGTTAATTAGTACTTCATTCATTAAGTTACTTACAGAAGAAAAAATCTCACCCCTTTCCCCTCTCTGCTCGAGAATTTGTTATTCTGCCAAGAATTGGAAAGCTCTCTTCAGCTAAGCTAGTTTCAGTCGATGAGGGTAGACCTGTGCCGTTTTCCTTGCGGATACAACTGCTTTTGATATGAGTGCAGTAAGCTTGAAAATATTTGCTCCTATATTTCTCCTTATAAATATATAGTTGGGTGGAGTCTTGCTTTAATTCCTGGGCAATGTCCCACTAAAACAGAATGTGTATATCACTCTCACATATTAATATGATAATATAATTATATTTATTATATATTAAGCTGGGGTTTCAGAATATATTGTGATGTTATGTGTTCTGCTTAATGGCTCAGATATTTCATGTGTTTATATCCATTTGTGTACACATTCATGTGTGTATGTGTGTGTGTGCATGTTTGTGTTGTGTCTGTGCTAGATTAGGAAAACTGCAGGTTACTGATACTATATACCATCTGTTTTCTAGTGTTTAGCCTTGATCCTTAAGGAAAGAAAGTCAAATGAATTAAATTAAAAGAAACACCTCATTTAAATGCTAGTGCTTATATTGGGAATAAGATCCTTGAAGTATTGACACTGGAACCTCATTATAACACCATTGGCCACAGCAGTGAAGTTTAGCATAAGGCAATTCTGTCTTGGATGCCATCCAGGGGAAGTGAGCCAGTGAGGATCCAAAGGTGATCTCACTTCTAAGGCAGCCCAAAGGTGTGGACTCTAAGGACAGCCATGCAGAAATGCTGCTCTGTATTAGTAATGATCAGGCAAACACAACTTCTGGAGACTAAAGCGATGAGATGGGCAAAAATGGAACATTGAATCCTGTGATGCAAGAAACATATCATTAAAGGTTGTGCCAAGTCATTCAGAAATAATCGTGGTACCGGCAAATGTGGGATGCCTGCCAATGTGCCATCAGAGAGAATTTCTATTTTTTTTATGTGAAGGAAAGCAGTGTTTTGTGCAAGAATGTGTTAAGTGTTTTACAATTTTTTAGTTTATTGAAGAGACTCTGGCAGGGTTTCTTAACCTTTTTTGTTGCACGGACCCTTTTGCCAGTCAGGTGAAAACCACGGACCCCTTACTAAGTCCACACTATACTGTGTATTATTTAATAAGTAGAGCGTACCCGCATCAACATGTCCCCACAAGGATAATGTTTTTTTGAATTTCAATTCAAGCCCACTGGCCCCTTGTTAAGAACCCCTTCATCATGTGCTTGATGAAGAAATGGCACCCACACATGAATGGCTACTCCTCACCCAGGGATGACTCGGGGCTCCTCCTGAATCTTCCCCAGACTCTCCTACATACCTAGGGTAGCTTATGTAATCACCCAACATATTGACCGAAGAATCTGATGGCTTAAAAATATCCATATCTCGTACTTCATAAATATCTTGCTCTCTAGGAGCTAGAGCCGAACGCGAGGTCTGTCTAAATCCAGAATCAGTGCACTGTCTTCATAGGTTTAAAGACTATGTGACCCCTTTCGAATTGTATACTCATTAATCTAAGCTGATCATAAGGCAAGTGTGCATTAACCTAATTTGCAGCAAATTTAGAAAAGATGAAAACAAAAACCTCAATTGTAAGCCTTCAAAGTGGGATGTGTAAAGCAAAATTACTCATTGTCATAAAGAGCAATCACTAAAATTTGTCTTTTGCTATCGGGAGAGTGATTAAATGCTACCTAAGAATAATTTAGTTTGCAGGGGTCAGTTCCTTGTTCTTGTTTTGACAGTTTGGTTTTCAACCTAATTGTTGGTTATCTAATTGCTGATAGTTGTCTTCATTAAGAACCATCAGTACATCAAGGTGGTGCTTATTGAGCCTGGCAAAGACATACATTGTGCTCTTATTCTTGTCTTTGTTTCTGTGGCTGATTGTTGTGTGCTTAATACCTTTTTGAGCCCCAGTGAGGATAATTACAGAAATCACTTGGTTGTAAACTAATGACACCAAGAGTACAACCTCCCCATTTCCTGATTGTTGATAGATGTTAGACAATTGATGTTTTTTGCTGTGAAAAGTGTTTTCATTATTTGTGTGCATTTGAGTTCAAATTCCACATACTAGACATAGAAATACTGATGCCAGTGAATGTGTGTTAACTACATTGATGCCACTATATTTCTCCTCTGTTTCTTTTGCTAAGGAATGGTCAGAAAATAAATTGATACCCCTATTTAATAGGTAATATCTTTTTGCTTGATTTTTATTTTATTTGAAAGTAATTAGAAGCCAAATGGAAAAATTTGCCAGATCATATCAGTGTTTGTGTCACAATTCCAGGTATCATATCTGAGGCATTTACCCCACAAATCTGATTTCAATATGGGCAGTTTAGATAAATACATTAGATGCACAAAAACTCAACTCAAAGAAATGAAGGGTGCAGCATCTCATTTTTTCCCCCCTGGGGTCAAGATAATTTTTCAAATTTGCAGTGAACTCAGAAAATAGTGAAACATGGTCAAGATTTGATATAGTAAGTGATGTCCTGGCATCTTTGAGTATAATTTGGTGTTTCAGAGATATCAAGGCAGCAGGAATAAATGCAATCCAAAATAAATCCCAAACCTTGGCACGATAGTTTGGAGTTTTGTGCTTCAGTCATAAGATTCACGAGACAATTTGCTTAATCCTGACTGTATAAACTGGGCTTAGAGAAATCTTATTAGTAATCCATCTGGCTGAATACATGAATTTCTACTGGGCAAGGGAGTGAGAATAATGTAGAACACTCCATGAAAGTTTGAGAAGATATGCCTGGTTAACCTACTTCTTTGTTTGTTTGTTTAAAGAAAAGGCACATCTAACTGTTGTAAAATTCTTATATATTTTTCCAGAACTGGAGTGATGAAGTGGCGAGGGCATTGTTGGAAGGGGGAAATGGCATGACTTTTGGAATAATTATAGTGCAAAATTGAGCCTAGACAGGAAAGGTGACTATGGAACTCAGAGCCAGTCATAAATCAGGGCAACTCTAAGAGAGAAGGAAGAATTCACAAGAATCTATGTATGAATAAATAGACGTGAAAGAATTGAAGAGTTAAACACATGATTGGGATTTTGAGCATTAGGGACCTGAACAAAGATGGACTTATGTCAGTAGGAGAAAGGGATGAGCTACGGGACAAAGAGAGACATGAGGCGGCTCAGTTTCAGATATACTGAATTTGAAGTGATGACTGAGCATTCAAGTAAGCCCCTGGATATTGGGCCTAGAACTTTCCTTAGATGTAGAAACTAAACTACAGATTTAGCTATTGTTGTCATAGAAATGATAACTGATACAGTGAAAGGAAATGAACTTTCTGAGGAAAAGCATTAAAGAGAAAAGCAGAGGACCAAGGCACACCCCTTAGGAGGCATTAACTATTGAGTCAGAAATTATTAGACTCAAGTCAAATTTTTAGCTCAATAATTTACATGTAACTTAAAGATCTTTTATACCTCTCCTTTATGGTGGAAATTTATAATGAAAGTAACCAGTAACATTGTCCTTCTTTAATGTCAACTGCAGTATATATAGCTCTTAAAAAACGAAGCAGGGTTATTATTGCCTCTTTTGAAAGTAATACACTTACATGGAATAGTAAGCAAACATCATTATATACTTTTAAACTTATCTGCTTTTCATTTCCTTCCAGATTTTCAGTTGTTGCTTATTTATAAAATCCAACTTTTTGAAGCTTGATGTATTGAGTACATGATTGTAAAAGCAACTTCCTAAATTTAAAAATACCACCCTATTCTAAGCTGTGGTTATTCTTATCTTTCATTTCTATGACTCTATACATTTTTATTCCCCAGCCTGTCAGCATTTCTTTCCTTTTATCATAATCCACAATAATTTGTTATGTTTCACTCCTTTTGCTTTGTAGCAAAAAAAAAACAACATTGCATTTTGAGAGTGGCTGGATGGAGGTTAATTCCATGTCCACATGGTAATAACCTGGGAAAACCTGGGGACGATCAATTTCATTTGATCCTTCATCTGATAATGCTTCAAAGTAAATGAAGTGAGTGGAAAATAACATATTTCATAAGTTTTCTAGACACTGTAGTTGTTTTTTGAGAGACCCAAGGAATTGAGTCTCTGATATATTTTAGTGAAGCATAACTCAAGCAGAAAAAGATCATTTTAAACATTTATAGTATTCCCATTTGCTGTTTCTTTCCATTTAGCAGAAAAACAAGCTCCTTTTTTCTTTTTTAACCGAACACTATACTCAGTATTTTTGTTGCAGCAGTGATGTTATCTGGTAGTCATTTTGCTCTGAAACAAAATACATCCTTTGAAAGAAAATTTAAAGTTTCGTTAAATCACTCACTTTGCAAAGGTATCTACAGATACTATAAATAGACAGAAATGAAGAGAAAGTAGATCCCCAAATATAACTTATCCTGATAATTAAGGCTACTCATTTTCCTTATCAATCAGAGGAAAGTTACTCAAAATTTCGGTCTAAATTTAACTAACCCTTTGCATAGTTTTGCTACAGATGTCATAAAAGACATTATGATTTACCAATATAAAACTGGGGAAAAAGGTTTTCTGAAAAAAGATTAACTTTTATTTATATTTATCATTTTAATGCAATGCATAAAGTGAGGGACAAAATTCAAACTCTGTATTTTTCTACTGTGTGCTAAAGATTCAAAAACAGATTTTATTCCAAGCTTGAGAAACATTTGCATGCGATTAAACATGAACTCCTTTTCAACCTGTTGTGTATCAAAATCTTGTCTGTGGTGTTTTTAGTGGAGTAAATACTTTAATTACATTCCTGCATGAAGTAAAAATGAATTTAGATTTGCATCCTACAAATACTTCTGTAGAAATGTGATGCTGTCTCTTCAGTTCAGTTTGGTCAACTGTGAAACCCCATTCACCCTGAGCTTAATAGCCAAAGACAAAAGCAATAAGTACACGTTGTATTTACCTTTATAAACCTCCTTTACTCTCCAAGGTACAGGCTTCAGAAAAGAATTCCAACATGCCTTTGTACAATATAAAGAAAACTTATACTATGCCTGTTCCCACAACTAAAGAGAAAATTGTTCTTTTCATCTTTGAGACCACTATATTCATCTTCAACTTGGTCTATTTATTGCAAGAGGTCCAGCCTTGTTTTAAAGATACACAATTCTATACAACTGTAATATAGAGATTTCAAGCAAAAAAAATGTTGCCCTACAAAGGGAGAAAATTATTTTGTTTTGGCCAGTCTTTAAACTACTGGTAAGAAGTTAATTTCAGACAGTCTTCTGTCAATATTCCTGTTCCTGTCATGTCACTGAACTTAACTCAGGTTATTATGCCCTCAACAATTTTTTTTTATATTCCTTAACTTGCTCTAGAATTATAATGTAAAAGCAATAAAAAAGTAAATGCTCCCCATACATTAACCATACAGTGGTTTCAAGATTTTCATAAGAAAAAATCACCAGTGCTATTATAACCTATTTCAATAAAATAATTTAGGGGGATATAACGAGTGGTTGAGCATAAATATTTGCTTAAATACCAATGAATATAATTTACAAATCATTTCTTCAGCATACCTAGACAGTGATGTTTAATATTAAGCCCAAACACATCCAGTTTGGCATGAACTGCCATAGAAGCATTCTTTGGTTAAGATTTTCTGGCCAAAATATGCCTACTTATAGCTCTATTTAGAGAATGACAGAAGCAATGCATTCATTCATGCATTTATTTAACATATTTATTGAGTGCCTAATATTTGCATCTTTAGTATATGGCAGAACTGACCAATGTATAGAACTGTGAAATATGTGGAAACTCCAAGCAAGTAAGTTATTCATAATGCTCTTTAATTTGGTAGGTAATAGCAGAAAATCAGAGAAGACAGATAGGCAGAAGCTGCATTTTGTATGACCCACTATTTTATAAAAAGGACTATGTCTTAGAGAATGATGGCTTATTGTCTTTCTGGGGTCACAGACTCCTGGTGATAGACGTTATAATAATAAAAACATTATGCATTATAATAACACCAGTAATAGTGGTGACCATTTCCTGAGTGTTTACTGTGTGCTCAGCACATGGAAAGCCTTTTTAAATCTTTCCAGCATTGTTATTGGGTAGGTACTGCAGTTTTCTAGACAGGAAACCGATAGGTGGAGAGGGAAAGAAACTTACCCAAGTTCACACTCCTCCTTGTAAGAAGGATATCTAACATTTAAACAAGGACACTTTCAAGCCAGAGCCCTCCCATTAACAGAGAATCCACACCAAATGCCAAAGATGTATCTAATCAATTCTTAAAAAGGCACATGAACACAAAATTTGGCATCCAATTTCTGAGATGTTATCCTTTATTCCGTTGCATATAAGCCAATCCATGGATTATGATCCCTACTAAAAGATAATGGAGTAATGCAATGATACTTGTTAGGCCAATTTCTTAAGTAGTTAAATGTCTATTGGAAGTGAACAAGTCTAAAATCACTCATTGTGTGGGTTACCCTGACTAGCTACATCTAATACATTTAGCTTGTAACAGTTATGATCTTTTTTGGTAAAAATTTCACCTGTTCTTTTAAGAAACTTTCTGGATTGTATTAATATTTTCAATTCTATCTTTACAAAAATCCTTAGTATCATTATATAATAAAAGAAGTGTGTCTTCAATTTTAATTAGGGTCATTGAGTCTCAAACTTTAAACAAACATTTCGTATGAAAAGAAAATATATCCAGAGTTTGAGGCAAATTTATCAGAAACTAAATATCTATAAAAGCTTAGCACATGTGTGTGAAATGTCCGTGCTGATGGGGAGGTATTCTCTGACGCTGACACTGAGGCCTTTGGCATCCACAGTTATCAAGATTAGTGCCACTGCTCCTTAGTTTTCAGAATGTATTGCACAGGAAATAAAATAGAAGGCCAAATGTTATCACTCCATTTGGAGTTTATATGAGTAGACTGCGATTTTATTGGAACCTATTCATGGTTTCCACCAAATAAGGGTCAATAGTTTTTAGAAATTAGACATTAACGTTTTAACAATTTAATAAGTTTGGAAATTGTTTCATTGCATCATCTTTTGTGAAACCAAATACACTTTTAAAACCACCTCAGCATATTCTTGATGCAATAATAAGCTAAATTTCAAAGAGATCTTACTGGCATAGATATTGTGTTTGTCATTGTAAGGCAAATCTGCATAACCCATGAAAACTTCTGATTTGGAGGAAAATCACTCTTTAAAGAATGCCTTCAACCATGGCAAGATGTAGCAAATTGATTTGAAATAGTGTTGGATGAATGTCCAGGTTAATACATTGGCTCCTCACTGAATTGCTAGGAAATGAATTTATAAATGATGGAATTAAATTTTTATTTCTCAGGAGGAAAATCACCGCCTAAGAATTTACTGGAAACGTTTCAGTTTTATGGTTTCAAAACTTCTTTTCACTGTTATTTAGCTACTCCCCTGGATTTGCTTGCTTTCACCTTCTGATTCTCAGGTAGGCAATCTGCCCCCTCCCTCTTCCTCCCTGCTGGGGATGTGGTCTTTTATCAGCACCCTG
Source organism: Chaetophractus vellerosus (assembly GCA_004027955.1). Lineage (NCBI taxonomy): Eukaryota > Metazoa > Chordata > Mammalia > Cingulata > Chlamyphoridae > Chaetophractus > Chaetophractus vellerosus. The sequence goes on along the minus strand of PVKH010012019.1, from coordinate 2,933 downwards.
CTTGCTTAGTGCTTTAGATGTAGGCAGCCAAAAAATGTATTTTAAAGGGCAATTAAAACTTGACTAATAAATGGAACTGAATAACATTGCAAAGAGGAGGAAAAAGAGGAAAAAAGTGTTCCAGTTTTAACTTTTTCAGGAATTTCTGTTAGGAATAGATAAGGGCTGAAACACAATTTTGAAATACAGAGAAAAAGTTTTATGACCCTCTCTTAGTTACTGTCCCCTGAAATAAACCTGCTCACCTTGAATGAAAAAGGAACTTTTGAAGATCTTTAATTAAGGTTATATTTTAAATGACGCATGAAATATTTCTATTTTAGATGAGGTATTCCCCACATTGCCAGTTAGTCTTTTGTTAAAATGATTTATAGAACCATGAAATAGGAAGAGTTTTTTAAAATATGGACTTTTCTCTCCCTGAGTTGGTTACTCTGCCAGTTAGTGCATATCAAATGTCCAAGGCTTTGGAGAATCTAAGAGTTTGTGCATTTCTGTATGCACAGAGCTGCTGCAGCTGGTCAAACCCAAGCAGAAAGTCAAACTACCAACCCATTCTGGATGGGAACAGCAAACATATTCTGATATTCTTTGCTGTGAAAGAGTTCAATTGTCAGGATGAACACTATAAAAAATATGAGTTACGGTTTGTAGATCCAAAACTGCCTAGAAAAGGAGTATTCCACACGACCTGAGCCTACCCCTGTGCCACACTGAATCTATCTGTTTGCCCCATATGTACTCTTATTTTGGGAATGTACATCACGGTATCATAGCCTGATACCATAGCACTTCACTTACTCTTTTCTTCTTTTAAATTTTATTTTGAAATACATTCAACTTACAGAATAGTTACAAAAATAATACAAACCCTATAGAGAGAGCTCCAACATACCCTTATCCTGCCAGATACCCAGATTCACCAATTTTAACTGTTTGCCACATTTAACATATCATTCTATTATCTAGTTAGCTATCAATCCATTTTTTGAACACTTGAGTGTATACATCATGTTCCTGGAACACTTAAAACTGCCATGTACAGTTCCTAAGAACAAGGATATTCACTTATGTAACTACCTTAAGCACAGTTGTCAAATCCAATCCACTTAACAAGTGATATAAAGCTTACAATCTATATTCCAATTTTATCATATATCCCGATAATATCCCTTTGAACTTCCTCTTCTCCCTTGCAAGATCCCATCCAGAATCATGTATTGCATTTAATTGTCATTATCTCTTTAATTGTTCCTTTCTCTCTCTCTTTTTTAAATTATGGGAACATATATTCAATATGAACTTTCCTATCTCAGCTACTCCCAAGCATACCATTAAGTGGGATTAATCGCATTCACTATATTGTGGTATCCTTACCACCAACCATTACTAAAACTTTACCATCTCCCCAAATAGAAACCCTGTAACCATTATGCATTAACTCCCCATTCCTCGCTGACCCTATACCCCTGGCAGCCTGTGCTCTAGTCTCTGTCTCTGTAAGCATGCATATTCTTTGATATTTTCTTTGTAGTTATCATGGGGCTTAAATTTAACATAATAAATCTGTAACACTCTCGTTTCCTTTGATACCAATACAACTTTAATAGTATACCACTCCATCCCGCCACCTTTAATGTAGTTCTTGTCGCAAATTACATGTTTATACATTATGAGTCTAACCACTGATTTTTCATTATATTTTATGCATTTGCCTTTTAGATCCTGCAGGAAGTAAAAAGTGGTGTTAAAAAAAATACAGTAGTACTGGGATTTATATAAACCCAAGTCATTACTCTCACCAGAGATTTTTATTTTTCCATGCAGCTTTGATCTATTGCTTATTTTCCTTTCCTTTAACTTGCAGAACTCTCTTTAGCATCTCTTTTAAGGCCGGTCTAATAGTGACAGATTCCCTCAGATTTTGTTTACCTGGGAATGTCTTAATCTCTCCCTCATTTTTGAAAGGCACTTTTGCTGGATATAGAATTCTTGGGGGAATTTTTTTTCTCTCTCACTTAAAATATGTCATCCCACTGACTTCTTGCCTCCATTGCTTCCAATCAAAAATCAGTGCTTAATCTTATTGAGGCTTCCTTGTATGTGACATGTTGCTTCTCTCAGGTGGCTTTCAGAATTCTCTCTTTATTGTTGAAATTTGACAGCCTGATTAAAATATGCTGAGATGTGGGTCTATTTGGGTTTATCCTGTTTGGAGTTTGCTAAGTGTCTTGCATATACATATTCATATTTTTCATTAAATTTGACAAGTTTTCAGTCATTATGCCCTTGAATATTCTCCCTGTCCCTTTCTCTCTTTTCTTTCTGCCACTCCCTTAATTAGTATATTGGCATGCTTGGTGGTAAGGCTCCTCAGGCTCTGTTTTATTCTGTTTTCTTTCTTCTCCTAAGAGTGAATCATTTCAACTGTCTTATCTTCAGGTTCACTGATTCTTTCTTCTGCTGGTGCAAATCTGTTGTACCCTTCTAGATAATTTTTCATTTCTGTTATTGTGATCTACAGCTCTGTTTGCTTCCTTTTCATTATTTATAGCTCTCTATGGATATTCTCTTTGTGTTAATAAATTCTTTTTTTTGCTGTTGTTACATATCTCTCCCCTTTCTGCTTGTTCTTGCTGTGTGTTCATTTTTGTGTGTATGTTCTATGTCTGCTTTGTCTCCCCCCGCTGCCACCTGCTTGTGGGCGGCTCTGCTTCCGTTCCCAGGTGGCTTTTTTGTTTTTGCTCCATTCGCAGGCGGCTCGCCCAGCTCGTGATGGCTTTGCCCTGCCCGTGGCGGCTTTTTGCCCTGCCCATGGCGGCTCTGCCCCGCCCATGGCAGCTTTGCCTTCTCAGGCGGTCTGCCCGCTCGGGAGAGGTCCCCGGGCACCGAACCCGGGGCCTCCCATGTGGTGTACCGGCACCCTATCCACT